>SJXQ01003248.1:54953-69543 GCA_006408695.1 Aepyceros melampus
GGGGGGCAGGAGCATCCTGAGGCGGGGGTGGGGGGGGTCGGTCAGGAAGCTGTCCTCAAAGTGGTACTGTGGGGCTGAGATCCACGTGGCAAGAGGGAGCTGGCTGCCAGGGAGGCCTCAGGAGGCGCCAGGGAAGGCGGGATCGGCAGCAGATGCTGAGGGACCCGGGTTGGGGGCGGGGTGGGGGAGAGATGGACTCGCTCCAGGAAGAGCAGGAAGACGGGCTGGGCCAGAGGGGCAAAGGCCCCGACCCACACAGGGTTCTTAGACCTGGAAATGAGTTGGGATTCTGTTATACAGGCAGAGCTAAGTGTTGAAGGACTTTAAAAAGCACTGTGCTAGGAATACATGCCATATCTGTAATACGACCCTGTTTATTACTTTTTAGAGATGGATAAACTTTACAACAGCATATGGTAGAAGAGCTGGCAGTCTGCACGTCCAGCTGCTAATAGTAGTTGCCTGTGGGCAGGTAGTGTGAATGAAGAGTCTCTTGTTTCACTGTTTACCTCTGAGTCCAGATGTTATAGCGCAATATATTTCTGATTGGGTCATTAGCAAAACTGACTAGGGCTTGACTGGGCCTTAGCCTTTACTGTTTCACCCACAGTGAAGGTCAGGTGAAGGTGAAGTCGCTCAGTCGTGTCCGACTCTTTGAGACCCCATGGACTGTAGCCCACCAGGCTCCTCAGTCCATGGAATTTTCCAGGCAAGAGTACTGGAGTGGGTTGCCAGTGAAGGTCAGTGCAGTAGAAATTACACACGGTACTCTTTCAACTCCGGCCTTTTGGACTTGAATCCCTTTATTCGTCAATTACATTCGAAGCCATGGGTTTAACTGAGACTAGAAATGGATTTCTTCCCACCTCCCTCTCTCCCTCCCTCCCTTCTGTGAGGCTGATCATTTGCTGCACTGCGGTCCACTTCCTTAAATGCTGCCTTCTGAAAGAAGTGGACATGTCGGGATTCTTCATTCCAGGTCATGTTTTAAGTTCCCAGGTCTTTTTATCTCCAGGACAGAGATGCTGGCACCTTCTTCCCCTTCAGCATCTTTGAGCAGCTGCAGTGGGTGAAGGTCTTCTGGGTGGTGACCTCATCCAGGCTTAGGGAGGACGTGTGAGCTGACCTTGGGGCTTTGGCACCCACTGCTGACCCTGACTGTCCTTCAGCCCCCGGAACGTGGGAGTTCCCCTGACTCCAGACTGGATTGGCATGGGTCATGGCTAGCTGTCCACTCTTGGCCAGAGAGCCCATTTCTATATGGTCCAAATTCAGCCCCCAAATGGGGTTTATCTGTACAGAAAGTGTTAAACATTTGAGTGAGTTGCTATCATTAAAAGGTGGATGATTTCTGGGATTTCCTGGAGGTCCAGTGGTGAGGACCCAGTGTGTTCACTGCAGGGGTGTGGGTTTCAATACCTGGTTGGAGAACTAGATCCACAGGCTGTACAGTGCAGCCAAAGAAGGAAAACGCTGGAAAGTTTCCTAAGAAGCAGATTTCTGGCATCTCTCAAAAACCAGAAGGAAAGGAAGACTGGGCGGCACTCGGCCCCCATCCACAGAGCTGCTGTCATCCCTTTGCAGGTGGGCCTGTGCCTTCTTTCCACACGTGCTGCACACCCACTTACTGTTTTGATCTTTGTTTTTATTGTCTGGCCCCTTAATTAGGGTTTCCAACCCCTGCCCTAGTGCACCAGACTCATGCGGCCAGCCTGACCCCTTCTGCACTGAGCCTGCCTCCTTTTTTCCCAGGGGGCAGTGGCCTCAGTCCCAAGAGAGCTTCCACATTTCGCTGTCAGATCTGACTTCCTGGAGCCTTGGACTTTCTGCAAAGTGAAAGTATTAGTCCCTCAGTTCAGTTCAGTCACTCAGTCGTGTCCGACTCTTTGCGACCCCATGAACCGCAGCACGCCAGGCCTCCCTGTCCATCACCAACTCCCAGAGCCCACCCAAACCCATGTCCATTGAGTCGGTGCTGCCATCCAACCATCTCATCCTCTGTTGTCCCCTTCTCCTCCTGCCATCAATCTTTCCCAGCATCAGGGCTTTTCAAATGAGTCAGTATTTGGGCAATACTTACCATGTGGCCAAATTATTGGAGTTTCAGCTTCAGGATCAGTCCTTCCAATGAACATCCAGGACTGATCTCCTTTAGGATGGACTGGTTGGATCTCCTTGCAGTCCAAGGGACTCGCGAGTCTTCTACAACACCACAGTCCAAAAGCGTCAGTTCTTTGGCGCTCAGCTTTCTTTATAGTCCAGCTCTCACATCCATACATGACCACTGGAAAAACCATAGCCTTGACTAGACGGACCTTTGTTGGCAAAGTAATGTCTCTGCTTTTTGATATGCTGTCTAGGTTGGTCATAACTTTCCTTCCAAGGAGTAAGCGTCTTTTATTTCATGGCTGCAGTCACCATCTGCAGTGATTTTGGAGCCCCCAAAATTAAAGTGTCACTGTTTCCACTGTTTCCCCATCTATTAGTTGCCCAGTTGTCTCCAACTCTACAATCCCATGGACTGTAGCCCACCAGGCCCTTCTGTCCATGGAATTCTCCAGGCAAGAATACTGGAGTGGGTAGTCATTCCCTTTTCCAGGGGATCTTCCTGATCCACAGATCAAATCCAGGTCTCCTGCACTGCTGGCAGACTCTTTACCATCTGAGCCGCCAGGGAAGCCCGAGTTGGGGGCTTTCTGGAGTGGCTGTTTAAGGCTGTGACAGCCTTTGTCTGTGGGCAGAATGACAATATTGGCGGAAGCCCAATCCTGTCATAATTTACGTGGTTGTGATTCACAGCCTACATGGTTCAGGCTCCTCTGGGGTTGACTTTTCGTTCAGGGTAAGAACCCTCAAGTCTCAGCTTTGCAGTGAATTTGCAGTGAACTCTTCTTGAAGCTGGTTAGCGAAACAAAGCCCTTTGAGAGCCCAGACCCGGAACCGTCTAGCACTGGATTGCGCTGAAGAAAAAGAGACCCTTGGGAGCAGCTCCACCGAAACTGAAGTGAGCTGTGCCATCTGCCTCCCCAGCCTCGCGGTTCTGGGCTGTCCCTCTGTCCCCTCACATTGCCTGTGGCGTCCATGGTTTGGGTGCAGAGTCAGGAAGAAGCTCTCCAGGTGGTTGCCTGCAGGAACTTACCAAGAGGAGCAGATGAATCAAAGGGATAGTCGGAGGTTTGAGGTTGTGTTTTATCTAGTGGAGCAGAGGCTCAGAATGGCTCCTGACTGCCAGAGGCTCATCGCTGCTCTGAAGTTGCCAGTAAGGAAGTCTGCTGCCCTCTCCCTTCTCCAAGCTCATCAGGTGTGGCTCATGGGCAGCGTTGCTGGAATTTCCCAGCCCGGCCGCCTTTTGGAGCAAAAAGGAAAAAGCAGACAAGAATGTGCTGTTTTCCTAAAAGGGCCAGGGGATGAAATGTTCCAGCTTGTGCGATCTCTCCGGCCAGCAAATACCTTTTCGACAAACCCATGTCCATTGAGTCGGTGCTGCCATCCAACCATCTCATCCTCTGTTGTCCCCTTCTCCTCCTGCCATCAATCTTTCCCAGCATCAGGGTCTTTTCAAATGAGTCAGTATTTGGGCAATACTTACCATGTGGCCAAATTATTGGAGTTTCAGCTTCAGGATCAGTCCTTCCAATGAACATCCAGGACTGATCTCCTTTAGGATGGACTGGTTGGATCTCCTTGCAGTCCAAGGGACTCGCGAGTCTTCTACAACACCACAGTCCAAAAGCGTCAGTTCTTTGGCGCTCAGCTTTCTTTATAGTCCAGCTCTCACATCCATACATGACCACTGGAAAAACCATAGCCTTGACTAGACGGACCTTTGTTGGCAAAGTAATGTCTCTGCTTTTTGATATGCTGTCTAGGTTGGTCATAACTTTCCTTCCAAGGAGTAAGCGTCTTTTATTTCATGGCTGCAGTCACCATCTGCAGTGATTTTGGAGCCCCCAAAATTAAAGTGTCACTGTTTCCACTGTTTCCCCATCTATTAGTTGCCCAGTTGTCTCCAACTCTACAATCCCATGGACTGTAGCCCACCAGGCCCTTCTGTCCATGGAATTCTCCAGGCAAGAATACTGGAGTGGGTAGTCATTCCCTTTTCCAGGGGATCTTCCTGATCCACAGATCAAATCCAGGTCTCCTGCACTGCTGGCAGACTCTTTACCATCTGAGCCGCCAGGGAAGCCCGAGTTGGGGGCTTTCTGGAGTGGCTGTTTAAGGCTGTGACAGCCTTTGTCTGTGGGCAGAATGACAATATTGGCGGAAGCCCAATCCTGTCATAATTTACGTGGTTGTGATTCACAGCCTACATGGTTCAGGCTCCTCTGGGGTTGACTTTTCGTTCAGGGTAAGAACCCTCAAGTCTCAGCTTTGCAGTGAATTTGCAGTGAACTCTTCTGAAGCTGGTTAGCGAAACAAAGCCCTTTGAGAGCCCAGACCCGGAACCGTCTAGCACTGGATTGCGCTGAAGAAAAAGAGACCCTTGGGAGCAGCTCCACCGAAACTGAAGTGAGCTGTGCCATCTGCCTCCCCAGCCTCGCGGTTCTGGGCTGTCCCTCTGTCCCCTCACATTGCCTGTGGCGTCCATGGTTTGGGTGCAGAGTCAGGAAGAAGCTCTCCAGGTGGTTGCCTGCAGGAACTTACCAAGAGGAGCAGATGAATCAAAGGGATAGTCGGAGGTTTGAGGTTGTGTTTTATCTAGTGGAGCAGAGGCTCAGAATGGCTCCTGACTGCCAGAGGCTCATCGCTGCTCTGAAGTTGCCAGTAAGGAAGTCTGCTGCCCTCTCCCTTCTCCAAGCTCATCAGGTGTGGCTCATGGGCAGCGTTGCTGGAATTTCCCAGCCCGGCCGCCTTTTGGAGCAAAAAGGAAAAAGCAGACAAGAATGTGCTGTTTTCCTAAAAGGGCCAGGGGATGAAATGTTCCAGCTTGTGCGATCTCTCCGGCCAGCAAATACCTTTTCGGTGCCGCAAAGAGTGGGGTTTTCCTATATGTTGTAAAGTATCGTTTATACAGCAAGCTTATCAGTTGAAACATCTCCAGTGCAGTTCTGTGTTTTTCACTCATTTTTAACTGGAAAGTTAGCTGGTAATCTGCTTCTACAAAATGGCAGAAGTGAGTTAAGTTTTTGCTTATAGACTTCGACTTGGAATTCATGTATCTTGGCAGCTTGTTTAAAGGCTTTGTAAAAATCTCAGCTTCTTTACATGAAATAAAGACCTCTTTGCTGCTGCCTCACCAAGAAAACACGGAGAGGAAACCCTGTGTTAAGTGGCTTCAGCAGTGATTAGGGGAGTGGACAGAAGCTGAGACTCACATGCTCAGAGCACAAGAAAAGTTGTAGATCCTCTCATGGAGACCATTAAAGAAAAAACACGTCACTTAGAAAAAAAAAATTTTTTTCTTTTCATATTATAAGGTTATTCACGGCGACTGTGGGAAAATTAAAAATTACAGTACGACAGGGACTTCCCTGTTAGTCCAGTGGTTAAGAATCTGCCTTGCAATGCAGGAGACCTGGGTTTGATCCCTGATTGGGGAAGTTAGGTCCCACGCGCCACTAAGCAACTGAGCCCGTGCACCGCAAATTCTGAGCCTGCGTGCCTTAGCTCGAGGGTCTTTGTGTCCCAACCGGAGGTCCACACAATGCGCTGAAGGTCCTAGGGGCCACAGCTAAGACCCAATGCAGCCAAGTAAGTACGTGCTTTTTAAAAAATTAAAGTCCAGCAAAGTAAAAACCCACCCATTCTTTATACCCAGATTCTTATGTCCCCTTTCTGCCCCAAGAATGATACCTGCCCCCCTTCTAGCCACTGATGACGATGATGGCTCACACCTGCTCTGCCCTGGTCTCGTGAGGGGCGCTTGGCATGGCTCCTCTTGGTTACCCTCCTAAGAGTTCCATGGGCAGGTACTGTTAGTCCCACTGTACAGTTGAGAACACTGAGGCTTGGGGAGGGGAAGAAACTGGACCCAAGGTCACCCAGCTGGTAATGAAGCTACCAGAGAGCTGGGCCCATAACATTTTTCTGGGAAGCCTCAGGTATTTCTTCTCCTTTTTCTTGAAACGCCTGATAGTAGAGGCCTTGGGGACTTGGGGGAAGCATGAGGCGTGATTGGCATGTCACGTGGGGTGCCCTTCTGCTCCACTCATGACTGCGCGCGGCCCCTCTGTCCCTCTGCAGGCATCATGGCCATCCTGTTCTCCGGCATCGTGATGTCTCACTACACACACCACAACCTGTCCCCGGTCACCCAGATCCTCATGCAGCAAACCCTGCGGACCGTGGCCTTCTTGTGCGGTGAGTTCGGCCCCTGCGGTCCCGTGTGGGCCTCCCAGAGCTGCTTGTTCTTCCTTCCTCTGTTCTAGGAGTCCCTTGAGATCTTCCCTGGCAGAAGAGGCAGCAGAATCCCTCAGGGCCAGATACCGCACTCCCTTATCTTCGTTAGTTCCTCTGGCTTTCACATTCCATAAAGAGTTCTAATACGTAACAGGTGGAACTTTTGATTCCATAACTTTAAAACCAAAAACAATGAGAACTGCTATAATTACGAACCTTTGAGATGCGTACATTTACAATATGTGAAAGTGACATTTCCAAAAATCTGTCTTTGGAACTGCGATTGATAAGAGTTAGGTGAAAAAACTCCACGGGACTTCTGTGGTGGTCCAGTGGTTAAGACCCCATGCTTCCACTACACGGGACAAGGTTCGATCCCTGGTTGGGGAAGTTCCACGTTCTTCGAGGTACAGCCAAAAAATGAAAAAAAGACTCCACAGTCAGAAAAGAGTTTGGGAAATCTTGGAGTAAATAAAGTTTAACAGGGACTTCCCTAGTGTTTCAGACCACCTTCCAGTGCAGGGGACTTGGGTGAGATCCCTGGTCGAGGAACTAAGATCTTCATGGCGCCCCGGCAGCTCAGTCGATACACCACAACTAGAGAGCTCGTGCACCGCAACTCAGGATCCTGCATGATGCAGTGAGGAGCTCACGTGCCACAGCCGAGACTTGACACAGCCAGAGAAATGAATACATAAATAAGTATTTTGAAAAAATAAGGTTTAACAAGTTTCCGAACTGTGAGACTTTTCAGCTAACATGGCATTATGAATTTCTAAGAGACAGTTAGAGCATTTCCCAAAATGTCCCAAGCATTTCTTGGTTCACAAGTCTCTTGAAGGACGTGTCGGGCCGATCCTGCACTAGAGGAGGGGGTCAGGGCCACACTGACGTTTCTCTCCAGCAGTCTCAGTGCGGCACCAAACTCTGATGAAACCTGGACCCCCACCAAGTTTATACCCGGGAGTGAAGGCCCCCTAGTGACTCCCTTGCTTATCATCAGCACCACCCCTGGCATTTCTGTGAGCCGTCTCGTATCCAAGCGGTAATTCCACACTGTCACAGGCTAGGGGTCAGGGGCAAGCTGTGCAGAGACTTCATTCCACAGACAGGGAGGCTCAGGTCAGTGATTTGAGTACTGTCTCGTAGCTAAGAAGTGAGTCTGGAAGCTGGTCTGTCCCTTCCTAGCCCAGCGGGTATTGTTTGCACAGCACCTTTCTCAGAAAGTCATGGCCAATGACTCTGAGTCTCACCACAAAGAAATGTAAAGCAAAACATCCGTCAGATTCTATTTTGAACCCATCAGATTTTAAATTTGGTGATTCCCCACTTCTGGCATGAATGTATAGAAAATAGGCCCTGTTGATGGGCATGTACATTGGTGCCATCTTTTTAGGAGAGTCGTTTGCAGCATCAGTCAGAATTTCAAAGGCACACGTTCTTTGGACCCAGTGATCCTGCCGTCAGGAATTTGGCTTGTGCACAGGGGTGTCTGCAGTCGCTTTTTCTTTGGGGAAGGTCGAGGGAGTATGGGATCCTAGTTCCCAACCAGGCATGGAACCTGAGCCCCTGCATTTGAAGCATGGAGTCAACCATGGTCCGGCAGGGAAGTCCCTGTTGTAGCTTTCTGAATACAAAAATAGAATCAATCTAAATATCCATCACAGATTCATTTTTAATCATGACTTATTCACATAATTGTATTCATGCTACCGGAGAACAGCATTACCTAGATTGGAATGTTTTCTAAATGAGCTGATTTCAAAAGGTGACAAAAATACTTGATAAGAAAAACATTCGAGGAGAAGGATACGTATACTGTCCAGCTTGTAGACTTATTCAAAAGGGATACACATTTGAAGAAGGGAAAAAAAAAGACACCATTGCTAAAATGTTTTAAAACAGCCTTGATGTTTTATGATGTTCAGCTTTTAAAATAGTCTTTGTCTCCCTGGCTCCAGCCCTCTTCTGGAGGATGTCACAATCTAAGCAGGGAGCCTAGTGCTAGAAATTTATAAGGTGCTTTTTCTTAGGATACACAAGTGGCTGCTTGTATGGCAAGAGTAAATGTCAGCTTCTCTTGGATTTGTGGAGGGGAGCCAAGAGTTGAAACATATCTCTTCCTGCAAATCCTGCAGGGTGTAAGCTTCTAAACTTGTGGCGGCATTAAATATGTGGAGTCAGTGGGCTTTGTCCGCTCTGGCAAAGAAGTTGACAAAGGGCCCTTTCACACTGGTCATGTGGTGTCTGCAGCCACTTTGCTCTGAATTTCTGCCACTTTGCCGCAGTCAGGATCCTTGCTAATCACAGTGTTCAGCAAATGGACAGATTCATATATTTATCCTTGTCCCCGGGTGGGAAAGTATTTATTTGCATGGGTATTTGACAGCTGGCTCATTAAATTAGGAGATTCTGAATAGGAAGCACATGTTGCTTGTTGTGATAGAAAAAAAATGAGAGAATCAAAGGACAAACTTGACCAAGATTTTCCAGCAAATAAGCAAAGTATTATACTGGATTCTGATTGACTTCTGAAATGTTTGTTTGCATAACAAGCCCATCCTGTCTTGGAAGGAAATAGTTGAGGCTGAATAATCCATTCTTTGGTTTGTTTCAGAAACATGTGTGTTTGCATTTCTTGGCCTGTCCATTTTTAGTTTCCCTCACAAGTTTGAAATTTCCTTTGTCATCTGGTGCATAGTAAGTATTTTCCTTGTTTTTTATTTAATGACTTATTTGTAGATCAATAACCACATGTTCTGGATTCATTTATGTAACTGTTAACTGGTCATAGTCAACAGCTACATAGACAACCTCTGTTGCAAGTTTCTTTTCGTTAAAAAATCATAAACATACAATAAATGGGAAAGGGTGAAATCAAATATCCCAAGAAAAGAATTTTTGCTTGGCTTTTAATTTTACGTGACCTGTTGCATTGTATAGTTGCTAAGTCATGTCAGACTCTTTGCAACCCCACGGACTGTAGCTTGCCAGGCTCTTCTGTCCATGGAATTTCCCAGGCAAGAACTGGAGTGGGCTGCCATTTCCTTCTCCAGGGGCTTTTTCTGAGGCAGGGATCAAAGCTGGGTCTCCTGCATTGGCAGGCGATTCTTTACCATCTGAGCCACCAGGGAAGCCCTGAATTGTTACAGGCTTCTTCAGAAATGATAGTTCTTCTGGGTCTTCCCTCATAGCCCAGTGGTTAAGACTGCATGCTCCCCCTGCAGGGGACACGGGTTTGATCTCTGGTTGGGGAACGGAGATCCCACGTTCTGGGGGCGTGGGACACACATGTGCGCACACACACAGATGCCAGTTTCTAATGTTCGATGGCGAAAGCAGATTTCAGAATCGAATGTGTAATTGAATATGACCATGTAAAAGCAGTATGCCTAGAAAAAAAAAAAACTGTAAGAAAATACACCAAATATTCACAATGGTTGGCAAACTGGGGATGATTTTCCTTTTCTTTTCACCTTTTTTTGGATGATTATAATGAATATACCAAATTCTTACTATGGTTTCCTTCTAATGTGTCCATTTATAAAAGATTCCAGGGCCCTTCCGTCCTCTGGAGATTCATTCTGAGGCATCATCATCCCCAGTGATTCTTACCATCAAGTAGACTTGGGAAAGTGTTATAACTGGACAAGAGAGGGATGCTGGCAGTAGAAGACGAATTAAGATACGCCTTTAAGAGAGGAAAACGGAAGTTTAGTGATTTGAATTAAAATCGGATTTGGGAAACTGGAGAAAAACAAATGTTTCAGCATTTGAAAGAAAGGTCCAGCTCGCTCAGGCATCTGATGAAAGTAGCGTGGGTGGTGAGCGTTCAGGCGTGAGTGGTGAGCGTTCAGGCGTCTCGCCTCGTGCGCCCCAGGCCCCTGGCCTCGTGCCCCAGGCCCCTCGCCTGTGGCCCTCCTGTGTCTCTGCTCTCTCCATGTGAACCCAAGGTCCTCCTGCTGAGTCATACTCCCGGCCTGAATTGGGTCTCTGTGTTGTCTTTTTAGATCCTTTGTTAAGACACTTGCAAAGCACACCTTGTTGAGTTATTGTAATTCATCCTGAGTTAACTTTTATTACTAACTCCACTTAACAAGACACAGCTATTGAGAGGCAGGCTTTTTTTTTTTTAAATCACTATCACCTACCATGTGCAGACCAGTGAGGCCTTCTTCCTGTTTGGCATATGGGAACCTGACGCATAGAGGATAAGGAGCCCACGGAAGAAAGATGTTTTTCTTTTTGCAATCTGGGGCTTCTGCCTTAGTCAGCACAACCTCGTGGCTTTTGTTACTGTTATCTGTCCTCCAGACGCATGACAAGAGAACAGGAGCCCAAGTCTTTCACAGCGAGTCTGATAGCCTCTAATGTGGTCACTGGGTGGAAGAGGCCAGTTTGGTCACACCTGGAACACAGACCTGGGGGTGGAGGACTCGCCCTCAGAGGGTGAAACAGGGACGTGGCAATCTTAGCCATGGGCCAGGAGGGAAAGAGAAACGAAGCGGGTGCCTGGGATGGTGACTCAGTTTCCCCCCAGCACCTGGTCAGTCTGGCCCTGCCGCCCCTGGAGGCAGCTGGTGCCACTCAGATGGAACACCTTAGGCTCACTCAGCGGTCAAGGGTTTGGGCACTGGGGACTGAGCCAGGCTTGGGGGACTTGGCTCCATCACTTCCTGCCTGTGTCATCTTGGACCAGTCATTTCATACTTAACCTCTCTGTCTCAGTTTCCTTGTCTCTAAAACAGAGACAGTAATACCTACCTCATAAGACCTTTGGAAGGATGGAAATTGAACGAGATAAAGCATATAAAATGCTTAGAACATTGTCTGGCATATAAGTGTTAGGTGATTGGGGGCAATTAATGTTAACTTGACTTTCCAGGACACACAGTCCAAAGCACCCTCAATTCATGCTGGTTGAAAGGACAAACTTAGACTCCCCATAATATAGCTTATGGCTATATTTTTCCGTTCAAGTTAGTGGTAGTGAGAACCAGGATGAAGAAAAGAGAAGAAAATTAATAAGTAGTTCTCAAAAGCCACTTAGATAAGATTTGGACTTTACATAATCCTATATTTTGTTAAAATTGACCTGCCTTTGGAGATGGCTAGGATCTGGCAGGGTGTATGTGACCTCCTGTTAGAACCTACCTGCATAGTCCTTGTGCTCAGTGAGCAGCATTTACGGGCATGGGTAGGTCATCTTCCCTCTTTCCCTGAGGAGTGGGGCCCCGATGGGAGAGGCAGGAACACCTTGTCTGTCTGCCCAGAGCTAGCCCATCCCATAGCCGGGCACCTTCGGAGGAGCCAGGTGGCCCTTAAATGAATCCCTCTTGGCGTTGCTGAAGCCGTCATTGATACCTTGTTAGTCCTCTCTTTCTGACAGTAGAAACATAACATCCACAGCTTTAATCCTTGCCACACGTAGAAACTGGCATCTCTGCCTAGCACCAGGTTCTTGTCTTTGATGACAAAGGGATGCTGCCTTTATCACGGGTGTGTTAGCAGGTGTGTTCACCTCGATAAGCTTGAAGAACCGGAGGTTTCCATGTAAGACTCCATCTGTTGCTGTTTGCAGGTGCTTGTGCTGTTTGGCAGAGCCGTGAACATTTTCCCCCTCTCCTACCTCCTGAATTTCTTCCGTGATCATAAAATCACCCCGAAGATGATGTTCATCATGTGGTTCAGCGGTAAGTCCAGTCTCAAGTGAGCCATGGAGGAGACCATGTCATTAAGGCACAAACTGGCCTTTTGGAGAGTGGACGCAGCTGTCCCCGGAGCCCTTCCAAACTGAGGGGGCCTCATCAGCCCTCAAAATCCATGCAAGGCCCTTCACGGGCCGCGCTCCTCCCCACAGTGCTGCCAGTGGGGGAGTGTGTCTGCCCCACAGACAGGGAGACTCAGGTCTAAGGGCAGAGGGCTTGCTGGACGTCAGCAAGGTTTGCCCACCCCTCTCCAGCCCCTGTTCCGGGGGCCCCTGGGGGGCAGGGCCGGGGTTTGCCCACCCCACTCCACCCCCTGTTCTGGGGGCCCTGGGGGGCAGGGCCGGGGTTTGCCCACGCCCCTCCACCCCCTGTTCCGGGGGCCCTGGGGGGCAGGGCCGGAGTTGGCCCACCCCTCTCCACCCCCTGTTCCGGGGGCCCTGGGGGGCAGGGCCAGGGTTTGCCCACACCCCTCCACACCCTGTTCCGGGGGCCCTGGGGGGCAGGGCCGGGGTTGGCCCACCCCCCTCCACACCCTGTTCTGGGGGCCCTGGGAGGCAGGGCTGGGGTTGGCCCACCACCCTGTTCCAGGGGCAGCAGCACATGCTGTGTATGGAGTCGCTCTGCCTGCACGCTGTCCAGGCTGAAGGGACAAGGGGCTCAAATACTTTGAAGTTAACTTTATGTATTTATGTTTTGACCACACTGGGTCTGTGTTGCTGCTCACGGGCTTTCTCTAGTTGCGGCGTGAGGGCTTCCCATTATGGTGGTGTCTCTTGTTGCTGAGCACAGGCTTTAGGCCTGGCATGTGGGATCTTCCGGGACCTGGGATCAAAACTCAGGTCTCCTGCATTGGCAGGTGGATTCTTAACCACTGAGCCACCAGGGAAGTCTAGGAGCTCAAAATAAAAAGGTTTAAGTTCAAACCTTTTTGTACTACAGGCTAGATTTGGATTTTTTTTTTATTCAGTCACTAAGTTCTGATCATTTATTTGACCATTTCAGCTGCCATTCAGTCTCATTCCCCTTTAGTAAAGGATGGATAAATAAATCTTTGGCTCCTAAAGCACTGGATCTGTAGACATTTTTAAATTTACTTATTTCTTTGTGGGTTCAGGGTATAGCAATATGCTTTATAGGCTGTTTTCTATCCAACAGCATATCTATACATTCCTTGAAGATTTCTTTTTCAAAAGATCTTGTTTAAAGTATATATGTGTGTGTGTGTGTGTGTGTGTGTGCGCACGTGTGTGGAGGTAGTTAAGTGTGCATTTATGTGTAGTGAAGGATACGTTTTTCTTAAATCTTTTTTGCCAGTGAGAGGAAAAAAAATTGTAAGGGAGTTAAATGATCCAAGGTCTTGAAAATCCCCCCATAAAAAAAAATCTGAGAAATGTAGGGGGCGTTTTCCAGTTACGTGAGCTCTTTAGGGGTAGGGACGAGTGGAGAGAGACCTCTAGGGGATGAGGGGGTGGTTTAAACTGGTAGGCATTCTGGTTCTAGGCATTCTGAGGCCATCCAGACCTTCTCAGTCTGGGGCTCCTTCCTCCCAGCCTGCATTGGCTGAGGCTCCCCGCTTCCCCTCTTCCCTGGTCTCCCTCCTCTCCCCAGGGGTCTCCCCTCTTCCTGCACCAGCACCTCAGTCACATTGCCCCCCCCCAGGACTGTCTCAGACCTGCTTCATCTCTTGAGCCCTCACAAGCCCACCTGTCCACTGGCCTCAAATTGCCACCCTCCCCAAGCTGGTTCCTCTGACCCGGCCTTTCCTCTGATCCAGACCACAGTGTCTACATCCTCCTTGGGTGTCATGGAGCCCTCGTGAGCTCATTGTCTAGGACTGAACCTCCCTTCCTGCCCAGCCTGCTTGTTTACCAGCAGCCCCCTTTCCTCCACAAGAGACAGTTACTTGTTTCATAGCAGAGGTGTGGCTCCTCGGTTTACTGTGTGCACATGCTGTTCTGTGCCATGGCGTTTCATCCTCAGCCACCGTCAGGGTAGGCCCTGCTGTGTCTGGTTCCTCGGGCCAGCCTGGGAGGCTGCGGGGACAGGCAGGCCTGGCTGAGCCCAGGAGCCAGGCTCCTGACCGTGTGCCCAGCCCACTGAGCATCCTCCAGGCCCTTCCCTGGTCAGCCACACTTTCCCTCTCCTGGGACCTGCTGCTTCCACTCCCCGTATCTCTCTGAGATCCACCCTTTGCTCCTCTCTGCTGGGTCCTTGTGTCAGGTCCAGGCTGCAGCAGCCGGCCCAGATCACGCTGTGATGTGCCAGCCACCTGTCTGGGTCAGATCCTGTCCCTGTGCTCCGCCCTCCCGCTCCTCCCCGCCCTGCTCCTTAGGGCCCTCACCCTCCCTTGAGTCCTTCTTTGGTGTCTCTGCTCCCGGCCACTGAGAGAGCTCCTGTTCCCTCTCGGGCGCCAGGAACTTTCTAGTGAGAACTTCCCATTTCTCAGCGCATTCATGCCCCAATCCAGCCAGCAGCCTCCTGGGGACCAAAGCAGAAAATCAGGGGGAGGCTCCCCACAGTTGCCGGCGCGCAGGCGCAGC
>SJXQ01003248.1:87178-110509 GCA_006408695.1 Aepyceros melampus
ATAAGTTAAATAAGCAGAGTGACAATATACAGCTTTGACGTACTCATTTTCCTATTTGGATTTTTAGCTCTTAGAAAAGGTTTTGTAACTTTAAGATACTTAAGCTTTGTGTCCCTCGCAGTTGGGCGCTGTAAGCTCCAGGGAACCTGTTAGGCAAGTTAGAGCGTTTAAGTTAGAGCATTATCAGAGGGGGTTGAGCTGAAACACTCCTTTCAAATGCAGAAGACTAAAGCCCTGAGTCAATGGCACCCCACTCCAGTACTCTTGCCTGGAAAATCCCATGGGCGGAGGAGCCTGGTAGGCTGCAGTCCATGGGGTCGCTAAGAGTCGGACACGACTGAGCGACTTCCCTTTCACTTTTCACTTTCATGCATTGGAGAAGGAAATGGCAACCCACTCCAGTGTTCTTGCCTGGAGAATCCCAGGGACGGGGGAGCCTGGTGGGCTACCGTCTATGGGGTCGCACAGAGTCGGACACGACTGAAGCGACTTAGCAGTAGCAGCTAACTTTCTCCAGAGAAAGAAGAGTGGAAAAGCAGGCAGATTCTTATTTTGGGGGTACATACTCAGGAAATACCAGGGGGAAAACCTGAGATCTGACTCATCCTTGCCCATCAAATTTCTGCTGCGTGACCCTGTCACGGGTGGGATTCCTCATACTGGCTCCTGGCATCCAACTTTGCCTACAGCTGCACAGAAATTATATAATGGGATGTCTAATAGCTTCGAGTGAAGCAGCCAAATACAACAGATATTAGATGTCAAGGTGAGTGTTGAGATAGCCCTTTGCTCACACTGAGGATATAAAAGGGTCAAGTCTAGAGCTTTGAGAAGGGAGTGGTTCTTTGGAAAGGACTTGAAGGACAGGGAATGTCTGCTGCTTCACTTATAAAGATGGCCTTCAAGGAGATGACTCCGAGTAATGTAGGTCTCCTACAGAGACTGGGAGTAGCATCTGTCACAGTGTTCATTCAAGATCTCTTAAATCTAAAGAAAGGACACCATGTAGAAGAAGCCTACTACAAATTACCTTATTGAGCCCCCTGCTCCAGCCATACCTGATGATAGCATGCTTCTGATTTTCCATTGCAAGAACTAATAAATTTCATTAAGTATTTTTCAATGAATTTCTATTATTATTATTATTCTATTATTATTTTTATAAATTCACAGTTATAATCCTAGAAATGATGATATCTCCAATGTTGAGTTAGGATCTGAGAATTAAAAAAAAAAAAATTCCCCGGTTTCTGTGTTGTCATTCCTAGAGATAGGAATGAAGGAATGCTAAGGGGGAGAAAAAGCCAGTTGCCCACAATGACTTGTTCATGGTCAGGATCACCCTGAACCAGATTGTTTACAAGTGTCTGTGTGAAGCCTCACTGTAGCGTGAAGTGCCCCGGAGTGGGAGTCCGGGTTTTCTTTCATCTAATTCAATGCAGCAAGTATTTATTTTGCACCGACTGTGTGCAGGACATTAGGTGCCACACTGCGGTGGGGTGGGCATCACAATGATGAATAAGATACAGCCCCCAATTCCCCATGGACCTCTGTGGTTAGGGACTAAATCTTTATTGAGGCAGCCTGGGATGTGGGCCACAGAGGGTGACAACGGTAGGACAGGATGGGGAGGGGAGGGATGGGATGGTATAATCCCCTTGTACAATCACCGTAGGCAGCCCAGGCCCTCTTATTCCCAGACTTTATGGGCGTCCTCATTTCCATCTCAGCAGAATGTGTTGCTGCCAAAGTTCAAGAATGCGCATCCCTCCGTGTAAGACAGCAGCTCCATGCTTAATCTGCAACACAGCGAGAAGCCTCCACCCCTGGGCATGAGAGCCCCCGCTGTGGCGCCAGGTTCTTCCCTCCTCAGGGTCTTTGCCTATGCCCCCGCTTCATCGGAAGCTCATTCCCCGCTCCTCCCACATACACTTCCACCCATCAATCCTGTGTGTCTAGGGTGCATCATTTTATGTGCCTCTAAGAAAGAAAAAAAAATGCTGCCCATTCCTTACCACGTGCCATCATTATAGGTGCACGCCCCATCACTTCAGTCAGTTCAGTTCAGTTCAGTCACTCAGTCGTGTCCGACTCTTTGTGATCCCATGGACTGCAGCACGCCAGGCCTCCCTGTCCATCACCAACTCCCGGAGTCTCATCTTTCGTTGTCTTATCTTTTTGCCTTTTCATACTATTCATGAGGTTCCCAAGGCAAGAATACTGAAGTGGTTTGCCATTCCCTTCTCCAGTGGACTACATTCTGTCAGAACCCAATCACTTAGAGGAAATGAATCACTTAGAATGGATAAAAATTAGGGCAAGTCAACACCCAGTTAGCCCTCTGGACATCACGTCCTCTAAAGAACATCCCTTGCTCCCAGCTGTGCACGCCCCATCACTTCAGTCAGTTCAGTTCAGTTCAGTCACTCAGTCGTGTCCGACTCTTTGTGATCCCATGGACTGCAGCACGCCAGGCCTCCCTGTCCATCACCAACTCCCGGAGTCTCATCTTTCGTTGTCTTATCTTTTTGCCTTTTCATACTATTCATGAGGTTCCCAAGGCAAGAATACTGAAGTGGTTTGCCATTCCCTTCTCCAGTGGACTACATTCTGTCAGAACCCAATCACTTAGAGGAAATGAATCACTTAGAATGGATAAAAATTAGGGCAAGTCAACACCCAGTTAGCCCTCTGGACATCACGTCCTCTAAAGAACATCCCTTGCTCCCAGCCCTTTACAGCGGCCCACTCTGTACGAACACTGCTGTCTGTGCTGTTGCAGTGATTAAGAAGGTGCAACAAACTGTAGCCTCCTCACTCCTTGCATTTCCCAAAAGAGACAAAACACAAGGAGCAAAGCCGGCAGGAAGCAAGGGAGAAGTTTCAAGGCCCAACACCCCAGGCAGAGGATAACATTAACGATCACGGACACTGACATGCACTTCACTTTGTGCCAAGTGCTGTAGCTAAGCACTTTCTGCTCATGATCTCATCTTAGACTACAGGCTCCCTATGAGGCGGATGGTTTTGTTATCCCCATTTCACAAAGGAAGAAAAAGAGCTTGCAAGTTGACCAGGGTCATATGACTTACAAGTAGCAGAACCCAAATTCACAGTTTCCTCTTTTACCCAAACTCTGGTATACTAGTCATGGTAAGGAATGCTATCTGCAGTAGCAGAACCCAAATTCTTGTTGACTGAACACAGTAAATTTATTTCTTACCCCGTCATAATCCAAAGCCAGTGCTCCTTGTTCCATATGGTAATTCTAGGACCCAGCCTCCTTACATCTTACAGCTTTGTCCTGCTCTTGGTCCTGATGGTGGTGGCAGAAAGAGAAAGAGCAGAGAGTGTGTGGGGAGGACTTTATAAGCCAGTCTTAAAGTGAAGTGAAAGTCACCCAGTCACGTGCGACTCTTTGCAACCCCATGGACTATACAGGGAGCCTGAATCCTCCAGGCCTGAACACTGGAGTGCATAGCCTTTCCCTTCACCAAGGATCAAGCCCAATGATGAAGAAGCGGAGAAGAGGGAAGGGGACACCAGCAATGGTGGTGGTGGTCTAAATTAATTTGAGCTGCTGTACAGCTGTGCCAAAGCCTTTGACCATGTGGACCACAGTAAACTGTGGAAAATGCTGAATGAGATGGGAATACCAGACCACCTGACCTGCCTCTTGAGAAACCGGTACGCAGGTCAGGAAGCAACAGTTAGAACTGGATATGGAACAACAGACTGGTTCCAAATAGGAAAAGGAGTTCATCAAGGCTGTATATTGTCACCCTGCTCATTTAACTTAGATGCAGAGTACATCATGAGAAACGCTGGGCTGGAAGAAGCACAAGCTGGAATCAAGATCTCTGGGAGAAATATCAATAACTTCAAATATGCAGATGACACCACCCTTATGGCAGAAAGTGAAGAAGAACTAAAGAGCCTCTTGATGAAAGTGAAAGAGGAGAGTGAAAAAGTTGGCTTAAAACTCAACATTCAGAAAACTAAGATCATGGCATCCAGTCCCATCACTTCATGGCAAATAGATGGGGAAACAGTGGAAACAGTGGCTGATTTTATTTTGGGCTCCAAAATCACTGCAGATGGTGACTGCAGCCATGAAATTAAAAGACGCTTACTCCTTGGAAGAAAAGTTATAACCAACATAGACACCATATTAAAAAGCAGAGACATTACTTTATCAACAAAGGTCTGTCTAATCAAGGCTATGGTTTTTCCAGTGGTCATGTATAGATGTGAGATTTGGACTATAAAGAAAGCTGAGTGCCCAAGAATTGATGCTTTTGAACTGTGGTGTTGGAGAAGACTCTTGAGAGTCCCTTGGACTGCAAGGAGATCCAACCAGTTCATCCTAAAGGAGATCAGTCCTGGGTGTTCATTGGAAGGACTGATGCTGAAGCTAAAACTCCAATACTTTGGCCACCTGATGCAAAGAGCTGACTCATTTGAAAAGACCCTGATGCTGGGAAAGATTGAGGGCAGGAGGAGAAGGGGACGACAGAGGATGAGATGGTTGGATAGCATCACCGACTCAATGGACATGAGTTTGGGTAAACTCTGAGAGTTGATGATGGACAGGGAGGCCTGGCGTGCTGTGGTTCATGGGTTCACAAAGAGTTGGACATGACTGAGCGACTGAACTGAACTGAACAAAATACCACAAACTGGGTGATATCCTAGACATTTATTTCTCACAGTTCTGGAGGTTAGAAAATCAAAAGATCAAGGCACTGGCAGATTCAGTATGACAAGGACCATCTTCCTGGTACATAGATGGCATCTTCTCGAGGTGTCCTCACATAGCAGAAGAGGTAAGGGATTTCTCTGAGGTTTCCAAGGACACTAATGCTACTCATGAGGGCTCCATCCTCATGAGCTAATCCACTCCCAAAGGCACCCCCCTTCTAACGCCTGGGGATTCGGATTTCAATCTGTGAATTTTTGTAGGACACAACTATTCAGTCCATAGCAGCAGTGGCGATGGTGGTGGTTTGTGGTGCTGTGTGAGTCATGGAGAGAGACACAGAATCAGCTTCAAGTATGAGGAAGGGAAAGAGAGCCTCCAGTTCTAGTTATTATACAACTGATTCTTGAAAGCCAAGTTGCTCTTAGCATGAAGATGGGACCAAGGGCATCCCAGATCAAAGGAACAGCGAGGGGAAAGGCTCAAATGAGGGACAGGCAGAATTACACGAAGAAGAGAGAAATTCCACTCTCAGAGCATTGGGTGAGTGGAGAAAGTAGTGTAAAACGAGGGACGGAAGAGCCAGATGTCAGCTAGTGTTGACTGCTATCTCAGTGAGCCTGGACTCGGCTCAGTTGGGAGGGAGGAGACAGTGACATATATTCAAGCTGCTTAATGGTTTGGTCTAAGTGTGCTCTAGGAACATAACTCTGGCTGGAGTATGGGAGATGGATTCAAGTGGTAAAAATCAGACCCAGGGAGGTTAAACCAGTTCAGCACAAAGTCTGAGATGAAAGGTTTTAGGGACATAGACCAGTACCAAGGCAGTGGGAAGGGAAACCCTTAAGGGGAGTAAGAGAAACACTCCATAGCCTCCTGGCTGGTGCTCTGGGAATCTGCGTCACATTGCCTTGGCAACAATCCCGTGCGGAGTCCTGCACTTGATATTAGCAATCTTAGGTGGGACGGCCTAAAGAGGGAGCAAGAAATCATCATTCATTGCTGAATATGTGCCCAGCAATTTTCACATATCAGTGTATCATCGCATTTCAAACTTACAGGAGCCCCGAAGGCTAGGTAGGATGATCTTCATGTTATAGACAAAGAAACTTAGGGATAGACTGACCTCCAGGGACTAGAGTCACACACATACTGGGAACAAACCCAGTACCCCAGGACACATATTTCTTGCACATTTTTGCCACATGTACGTTTTTTACAGCTCAGAATTCCAGCTGAGGTTCCCTACTGAACCCAAAGAACAGACAGGAATTTTCAGTTGGATTTCTCATAGAAATTTATTGAGTCCTTTCTCCAACACTAAAGATAGCTTCCTCTGAAACTGCAGGCTTCATTAACTCTTTTATCCATCCATCCAGAGGGTATGGAGCAGTTACTATGTTCCAGGCTTCCTGCTAGGCTAGACATGAGTAACATGGTCTCCAGACATGACTGTGACATGGTCTCCAGATGTAATTCTGACATGGTCTCTGACCATGGGATAAAGCTAAGTCACAGTCTGGGGGTGGGAGGAGACAGATAAATATCATGTTGCTTAAGAAGGTTTCACTCTGCCTGGGGAAAAATCATGAAAGCCTTCATAGAAAAGGTGATACTTGAAAACTGAGTAGGATTTGGTCATTTGATTAAAGGGAGAGGATGCTATAAGCAGATAAAACACCAAGTGCAAAGGTACCAAAGGTATAGAGAGATGGGGCTCTTTTCAGCCTCTGGCAAGTCAACTGGCACGTACACAAGAAGAAATACTCCCAACTTTTTCTGCTACTGTCTAGTAACACTGGGTCATCCCAGAACCCACTGCTTTGATGTTTTTCATCTCAAGAGGTACTCAAAGCATGGGCTTTCAATTTCCGGGATCATGTGAGTCTTCCCAGAGTTGATATTTTGTGATCTGAGTGAGCTGCCTTCAATTGGTTGGATGCCCTTGATGTTCATAAATATACCATCATCTTGATAGCCAGCCTCAACTTATAAAATAATTATGAAACACTTCATGGACTCTTATCTATTCCAAAACATTTAACTGCCAAAGGTGAATCGGACCTACAAAGGGTTGGTTGCAGCCCTGGGCTCAGATTGGCTCCATTCTGCACCACAGCGTTCTTAAAGTCAGCTCTTTTGTTAGAAATCAAATATTGATGTGACAAGTGAATAATTCATGGGTGAGGCTTAGTGCCTGAGAAGCTCTGTGGAAATCCCCAAGAGGTGCTTTTGGTAGACCGGTGACTCCGTGGGCCCAACTCTCTCTGCCAAGTTCAAAGTGAGAGGTGCTGGTTCCAAACATGGGCCCTGGGATCAAGCTGCCTGGACCTACCTGCCAGCTCCATCACGTATTAGCAGCCCTGAATATCTTCCACTTGCTTCTCCGAATCTTTCTCTGCTATTGTTCACTCTCTTCTGTGTTCCAAGAGGCTGAACTCTATGAACCGCAGCAATGCCTCCCTTGCCTCTGGCTTCCAGTTAAGTTCAGGCAACAGGAAGCCCCAGTGGAGAATGCAGGAACTGAGAAGAGGCCATCCAGAGGTTTATTCTCCCTGCTGGATCACTATGTGGCCCATCCAAGAGCCACATTTCCCCTTGGGTGGCTTCTTACATCTCTCCGTATCTGGGCTCTGATAACCACTCCCTCTTCTTGCTTTTTCAGACCTCGCAGTGGCCTTAGCTCCCTAAATTGCTAGCTTCAGGGTTCTGCATGATTATTTATTGCTTTCTCAAATGCTGCCTTTACATTTGCATTAAGTTTAATCTTATAAAACTTGTCATTTTGAAAGCCAGTTGAAAGATGGTCCAATACCACAATGTCATGTTTCAACCAAATTCTTTATTATTTTTTAGACCTTCCTCAATTTGGCAGTTTGTATTGAGTTCACTTTCCTTGGTAGCACTAGCGGTAAAGAGTCTGCCTGCCAGTGTGGGAAATGCAAGAGACACAGGTTCAGTCTCCGGGTCGGTAAGATCCCTGGAGGAGGAAAAGGCAACCCACTCCAGTATTCTTGCCTGGGAAATCCCCATGGATAGAGGAGCCTGGTGGGCTACAGTCCATGGGGTTGCAAAGAGTCAGACACGACTGAGCACACACACACCAGAAAACCATTTTGGCAGAGTGTGTTAAGTTCACTTTCATTAACCAAAAGTCCGTGTTCCACTTTAGGTACAGGAAGGAGCTTTCCATGACAGCTGGGGACCTCTGTCTTCTTTCAAGTAGATAAGTCTTTGCAGCAGCATCTACAGTTGGATGTAACCCACAGGTGTCCTCAACAAGATACTCCACCAAGGATCTTCCACATTATTCACTGCTCGCATGATGGTAGTAGCCCCAAACTGCACAAAGGAAACAGTGGGGAAATATCAATTACAAGAAGGCTATGTCTGAAAAACCCATTGCTGATGGGAAGCATCACAGTGAGAATAATAATAGAAAAGAATAATGACAAGAATGTCACAACAGTAGGAGTGATATTAAACAGTGAGAGGCAGAATAGTATGGTGGCTGAGTGCAGTTTCTAGAGGATTTGACTTCAAATCCTAGCTGTGTAGACCTTAGGTGAGTTACTCAAATTCTGTGAGCTTCCTGTCCATTATTTGACTCTATTGTCAAAGCAGTACCTACCTTGTGGTGTCATTGGGATGATTAAATCAATTGATAGATGAAAGGTTAAGATACTCCACCAAGGATCTTCCACATTATTCACTGCTCGCATGATGGTAGTAGCCCCAAACTGCACAAAGGAAACAGTGGGGAAATATCAATTACAAGAAGGCTATGTCTGAAAAACCCATTGCTGATGGGAAGCATCACAGTGAGAATAATAATAGAAAAGAATAATGACAAGAATGTCACAACAGTAGGAGTGATATTAAACAGTGAGAGGCAGAATAGTATGGTGGCTGAGTGCAGTTTCTAGAGGATTTGACTTCAAATCCTAGCTGTGTAGACCTTAGGTGAGTTACTCAAATTCTGTGAGCTTCCTGTCCATTATTTGACTCTATTGTCAAAGCAGTACCTACCTTGTGGTGTCATTGGGATGATTAAATCAATTGATAGATGAAAGGTCCTTTGAGAGATGTTTGTTGTTGCTGTTTAGTTGCTACTGCTAAGTTACTTCAGTCGTGTCCGACTCTATGTGACCCCGTAGATGGAAGCCTACCAGGCTCCCCCATCCCTGGGATTCTCCAGGCAAGAACACTGGAGTGGGTTGCCATTTCCTTCTCCAATGCATGAAAGTGAAAAGTGAAAGTGAAGTCACTCCGTATCCAACTCTTAGTGATGCCATGGACTGCAGCCTACCAGGCTTCTCTGTCCATGGGATTTTCAGGCAAGAATACTGGAGTAGGGTGCCATCACCTTGTGTCCAATTCTTTGTTTGTTTTTGCTTTTTTTAATTAATTAATTTACTGTACACTCATGGTGGATTCAAGTCAGTGCATGTCTGACTCTTTGTGATCCCATAACAGCAGCACACCAGGCTCCCCTGTCCTTCATGAACTCCCAGAGTTTGCAAATTCACGTCCATGGAGTCGGTGATGCTATCTAACCATCTCATTCTCTGCCACCCTCTTCTCGTTTTGCCTTCAATCTTTCCCAGCATCAGAGTCTTTTCCAATTAGTCAGTTCTTTCCATCACGTGGTCAAAGTACTGGAGCTTCAGCTTCAGCATCAGTCCTTACAATGAATATTCAGGACTGATTTCCTTTAGGATGGACTGGTTTGATCTCCTTGCTGTCCAAGGAACTCTGAAGAGTCTTCTCCAACACCCAGTTCAAAGGCATCTATTCTTTGGTGTTCAGTCTTCTTTCTGGTCCAACTCTCAGAACCGTACATGACTCCTGGAAAAACCAAGAGTGGTTTTTGGCATGTAGAAATCGCTCAATAAACATTAGCTCTTATCACAGTAGTAAGTGCCTTTTAGCACAACTGATAAGCAAGCGAAACCTTTTATATTCCTTATTGCTAAGCATTCCAAGAACTTGCCGTGACAATTACTCAAAGTGCACTTGACCTGTGCCAGACACTATCACACGATCTTTACACATCAGCTCAGTTAATGCTATGTCGTAGGTTCTTTTGGATCTTCATCTCACAGATGAGGCTCAGGGAGAATGAACACCTGATTTTGAATCCAAGCCTGCCTAACTCCTGAGCCTCTTTGCTTAAATATTTTGGGTGACGCTGTCACCATCCAAGGAAGATCAGATGCTTCTTGGTCCCTCCTATTCCAGGTTGTTCTCAATAGATTTAAGAGTCCTAGGCCTTCTGCCCAGTGGTCTTCTGACCACCTCTCTCTGCACCTCAGGTGGCATGATCCTACAAATCACTAGGCGTCCAAAAAAGAAATCGATATCCATCCGTATGTCTTTAGTCTCTCCCAGAATCACTTGGCGTTCACTTGTCACCTGTAGTCTCCATTCAGAGCCTCCCTTCTGCTCCTCGCAGTCACCTCTCTCTCTGGTTCTGCTCCTTAGGATGTTCTGCCGCTGCCTGTTCTGTGACCCATGTGGCATCATTTCACATCCCTGAGCCTCCTTTCCTTGTCTGTGAATTGGAAACTACGTCCACTGCCCTGATTCCTTCTGAAAGTGGTAGTGAGAGGCAAAAGAGGCTTTTGATGTTTTAAGAAACTGTAGAGTTCTGCATCCAGAGGTTAAAGCGTCTGCCTCCAATGCGGGAGACCTGGGTTCGATCCCTGGGTTGGGAAGATCCTCTGGAGAAGGAAATGGCAATCCACTCCAGTATTCTTGCCTGGAGAATCCCATGGACTGAGAAGCCTAGTAGGTTATAGTCCACGGGGTCGCAAAGAGTCGGACACGACTGAGCGACTTCACCTCACCTCAACACCATAGAAGAGAAAAGAACTGTCAAAAAGACCATTCCAATATGTGTAGAGACCTCAAAACAAAGGAAGTTTTTTTTTCTTTTTTTTCCCCATCCTAAATGCCACTTCCTACAGAACATATGTTCTCCCTGGTTGGTTTGCTCTAATCACAGCCCATTGTGGTTCATTTCCTTCCAGTAAGCTGCTAATTCAACAGTGTAGATGGCTAAGACAAGCCATGAGCAGGTTGGAAGAAAATGTAAATTCTAATCCTTTCAAATTAAACTTTATATATGGTTATGGGCTTCCCTGATAGCTCAGTTGGTAAAGAATCCACCTGCAATGCAGGAGACCCCGGTGTGATTCCTGGGTTGGGAAGATCCCCTGGAGAAAGGATAGGCTACCCACTCCAGTCTTCTCAGGCTTCCCTTGTGGCTCAGCTGGTAAAGAATCTGCCTGCAATACGGGAGACCTGGGTTTGATCCCTGGGTTGGGAAGATCCCCTGGAGAATGGAAAGGCTACCCACTCCAGTATTCTGGCCTGAGTATTCCATGGACTGTATAGTCCAAGGAGTCGCAAAGAGTCAGACACAACTGAGCGAATTGCACTTCGCTTCACTTTCACATGCACGCGTTGCTGCAGTAGTAAATGTATGTGGGCCAAGTCTCATCAGGCGTGTCCGACTCTTTGAGACCCTGTGGACTATAGCCCGCCAGGCTCCTCTGTCCATGAGATTCTCCAGGTAAGAATCCTGGAGTGGGTTGCCACGCCTTCTCTAGGAGATCTTCCCAACCCAGGGATCGAACTTGTGTCTCCTGCAGGCAGGCAGATTCTTTACCACTAGTGCCACCTGGGAGGCCCAGTAAATGTATACAGTTTAAATAATTTTTACATGTGTAATACATCAAGAGAGGTGATTCAGCTTGGTAGTTTAGGGCAGGGGGCTCTGGAGCCAGGCTGCCCGATTTCTAATCCCATCTCGGCCATATACTTAGCTTCACCGAGTTGTTTCATCTCTGTGTGTGTGTTTGTTCATTTGTAAAAGAGCAATAATAAATGCTTTCCACACATTGCTATGAGAATTGTATACTTTTATGAATGCAGAACACTCAGGATGGTGTTTGTTCCTTTTGCTGCTCTGTAGTGTGTGCCTGGGGTAGAGGAGGCAACACACGTTTAAGCTTTTGTGATCTTGCCATTTAGGCTGTCATGGTTATTCCCTCCCCCTGAAACAGCCTCCTTTACCCTTCCTTTAATGCTAGGTTTCACCTCTTCCAGGAAGCCTTCTTTTCCTGCTTCTGCCTCTCCCCAGGTGGGAGAATTGACCTCTGAGGACACCCACAGCCCATCCCAACACAGTCCTAGGTTATCAGCATCCTCTCTTCACTGCCAGTGGAGCCCTTGGGGGCAGACTGGAACTTCCAGATGTGTTTTCATAGTTTCTGGCACGGGGTGTGGCTCAGAGTAGATGCCTCCAGTACGTGGGAGTTAAAATGAACCGACTGTATCTGAATTAGAAACAAAACCACCTTCAAGTCCAAAGCAATTTGCCAGCACAGCCCATGGCCTAGAGGGGGGAATTTTGCCAGCCATATAGAAAGAAAATTAGCAAGATCTAACCTCCACTCCCTCTGGAAGAGGCAGCCGAGAGTCTTCCCTCTAAAGAGAAATTAATTCCGCCCGGAAATAAATCCCCAATGAGCCTCCCAAGGAGCCCATTAGTGGACCATGGCTACCCACTGGCAGGAGTTTCTTCCTGTGAAAGTCCTATGGAGTCGCTGCTGATTCTTTTCTCCTGCGCAGCAGTTTGCCTGAGCCTGAGGGATGGCCAACAATTACAGGAGAGTAAATATTTCAGCAGCTCAGAGTTAGGCTTCTCAACAGCCAACAGGAAGCTATTTCTCTTCCCTTTAAACTATTTTATTAAAACACAAGGTTACCTCCAGCAAGGGAATACAATTTTCCTTCTCTTCCCTCAATTAGCCAGCTATTTCCAAGCTGAAGTTTTTCTTATTTTTGCAAAACCTCTCCAAATCAGCACGTAGAGTGCTTTCCCTGTAGGGGCCTGGTGGTTCCCAAAGGTGGAATCAGAGTCAAATCTCAGCTCTCCCAGGAACCAGCTGTGGGACCGTCGGCAAATCACTCTTCAACTGTCTGGGCTTCAACTTCAGGAAATGGGGGGTAGTAATACCCACTTGCATGTGGCAGAGAGGGTGATGTGATTGAAGCGATATGCAAGAGGCCAGCTCAAGGGCTGGCACACTGAAGGCAATCCGCAAACCTTTGCAACTACCCCAAAGTCATTCCTTTCTTCTTTTCTGCAACACAGATCCCTTTTGTTCAGACTCTGGGGGAAGGTATGGCCCTTCCAGCCCAGGACATGATCCCTTCAAAAAAATTTTATTGGGATACTTGCTTTGCAATATTGTGTGAGTCTCTGCTGTACAGTGAAGTGAATCAGCTATATGCTTATACACATCCCCTCCCTCTAGAATCTTCCTCTCATTCCACCCTCATCCCACCCCTCTAGGTCATCACAGAGCACCAAACTGAACTCCCCATGCTTTGAATTTATAGTTGTTTCCCATAGCTATCTATTTAACACGTGGTTGTATATATATGTCAATCCCAAGCTCACAATTCATCCAGCCTTCCCTTCCCCCTCCCCCATGTGTCTACATGTCTGATCTCTACTTCTGTGTCTCTATTCTTGCCCTGGAAATAAATTCATCCATACCATTTTTTCCCTGGGCTTCCCAAGTGGCGCTAGTGGTGAAGAGCCCGCCTGCTAATGCAGGAGACACGTGAGACCCAGGTTCTATCCCTGGGTCGGGAAGATCCCCTGGAGAAGGGCATGGCAGCTCACTCCAGTATTCTTGCCTGGAGAATCCCATGGACAAGAGGAGCCTGGCGGGCTACAATCCATAGGGGCTAAAAGAGTTGGACATGACTGAGCAGGCACGTACCATTTTTCTCGATTTCATATTATATGTGTTAATGTAGGATTTTTTTTTCTCTTTTTGACTTACTTCACTCTGTATCACAGACTCTAGGTCCATCCACATCTCTATAAATGACCCAATTTTTTTTCCTTTTTATGGCTGAGCAATGATTCCTGATTGATACATACTATGATGATAATATTATTCCTCTTCCACACTATTTTAAGATGTGAGGAGAAATAGTCTGGGGCAGGATGTCCTGCCAATGGTATCTTCACTTCTCGATGGGATACCTCTAGGAGTAGCATCAGCAAGGGGGCTGATCACACTCAGCAGCAATGATTTGGCAGCCATCTGTGGCAAAAGTGCCTTATGGGAGCTTTGAGATCCAGAGAGAAGCCTACGAAACCCTGGGAGAGCCCAAGACAGAGGAGGGCTGTGTTGCCAAGGCAGACCCTTGCTCAGGCGGCAGACTCGCTGACCGTGGCCCTGGCAACAGACCCAGGAGGAGGGTCACCCAACTTGTGGGCTCAGTTACACCCCCCATTTGGCTGTGGTCCTGCCACCACCATTCAGCAAAGGACTCAACAGAAGTCACACCCACCTGTGCCCTGAGTAACAGACCCGCTGACCTCAGTCCTCACCATGGACCCCCAAGCAGTCAGTGCCCCGAAGCAGCCAGTGGCCTGGCTCTGGTTCCTCTTAGCTTCCAGTCCTGCCTGCTCAGTGACCACACAAGAGACACACCCATCTATTCACCTGAGACAGACCTACAGACTACAGTTTGACTGCAGATTCTCAAACAGCCCCTCTAAATGGAGGACTGGACCCGGTGGTATTTGGGGGTACTTCCTGCTCTATTCCTCACCCCTAAAAGGTGAGGTCCTATGTCCTGACAACTCTCCAGAGCAACTCTGGTTTCTGTAGCAATACTTCCTGTTTAGTGTTGTTCCCTTTTGCAGGAATCACCAAAAAGCAGCTCCCCTCTTACACACACCCCCTCACTCCCCGCAACCCGGCTTCCCTTACGGCTGAGCTGGTAAGGAATCCACCTGTGATGTGGAAGACCTGGGAGCCCTGGGTTCAGTCCCTGGGTAGGGCAGATCCCCTGGAGAAGGGAAAGTCTTCCCACTCCATATTCTGGCCTGGAGAATTCCATGGACTGTATAGTCCATGGGGTCACAAAGAGTCAGACACGACTGAGTGACTTTCACTTTCATTTTCTCACCCCCAACCAAAATGTGACTCTCAGGCATTAGTAAACTTGCACCCAGTAGCTGCCAAATTGAAAGTGACCAAGAAGTGTTTTGTAAAAAGAGCATCCCCTTGTAATAACAAGGGTTCACACTTTCCAACAATGCTATAACCTCTCCCCCAAAGTCCTGCTGCCAACCTGTGGCTGGCAGTGACCCAGCTGGCTCCTCCACCCTGGAAAGATGGATGACTTGGCTTTGCCTGCCAGCCTCTGCCAGGCCCTCTGGCCCCTGCCAGCCTTTGTGCAACATTCTACTCTACTCACCCCAGTGAATCCAGGGAATACTATCCATACTGACTCCCCAGTGCAAAGGGGTGACTTCTTTCTCTTTCACCCTGGAAAACACACGTACCATGTATACCACAGTCGGTGTTTCTGGAGAACCTGACCTCTGACCTTTCACATATGTATCACAAAGACTCACATCTCCATTCCACTTTCAGGAAAAGCATACAGTCTTCCCAGACCCCACCACATCCTTCTGGTGTCTGGAGCATGGCAGTTAGCACTGACGTGCCTGTTTGAGCACGAACAAGCTTCTGGCTCTCTTTCTGATCTTCAGTTTACCCATCTGCAAAAGAGAGGCCAAAATACCCACCACAAAGGACTAGCAAGTGAGTGTGTGCAGAAGCTCCTACCTGCTGCTGGGCACTTAGTAGGTGCTCATGGGTGTATCTTGCTTTTCTTCGTTCAATGCCTTCTTGTTACTTGGATCCTCCTCTCTTTGCCAGGGGCTCCCATGTGAACTCCATCATTTCCATGTAGCTCTCCATTCAGACCTGTCTCCTGGAGCCAGGAATCCTGCTGTCCTCTCACACCTGCCTTTCGGTCTCACCCTCGGGACCCTCACCCTGCCTGAAACCAGAGCAATGGACCAAGAAACATGGTCTTTTTAGTGAAGTAAGGGGATACTCCAAGCCAATTACTGAATTGTGGTGGCATGAATAACATACCTAATGGGTTACAGTAACTTTCACTAATGAAACCTTAATTCCAGGAAGATGGAGCAGTGGGCGCCATAACAGGGCTCCTTGGGTTTGTGGTTCCACATAGTCACACTCTTTCCCCCGCTGGGAGCTCCCTGGCCCCGTGTTCCGTATGTCTTTGTTGTGTCCGGGACCGGAGGCTGGATGCACTGAGTCTTGGTGCACCCGAGGTGTGAGCCAGCAACTCTGCTGCCTGGTGGGCATCACATCCACCCTAAGAACCAGGAGGCTGGTTCTCTGGGAGTCTTTGGGAAATCGCCCTTCCTCTCAGCTTCTCTTCTTTCTCCTACAGAACGAGTGTTCTGTAATATAACTGGTATCTGTTGAGTAAGTGCCATGGGTCAGACGCTTCAGTGGGTTCTACATGCCTTAAAGCATTTAGTCATTGCTACAGCTCTACGAAAAGGTCCACGACCATCTCCACTGACAGGAGAAAGAACCGAGGCACAGCCCCAGGGCCCACACCTGCTAGCGCCGGATTGGACCTTCAGAGCCCATGCATTACCCACCCCACTGATCCTTCCCCTCTCCATCACAGGCAAATACATCAACTCTAAGAGCAGAGAACATTCAGTCCATTTCAGGGACAGGAAGCAAGTATTTTCACAGAGTGTGGGTTTAGGGCTCCCACCCTGAGATGATCACTTGAGAAGGAAAATTAAGAGCAATCTGTGGCTTCCCACCTTCCTACGCTGGGTCATACCACACATTTTTACAAAAGGTATGTCACAGAAGGCTTTCCTGGTGGTTCAGAAGCTCAAGAATCCTCGTACAAAGCAGGAGATGAGAGTTCAATCCCTGGGTCAGGAAGATCCCCTGAAGAAGGGAATAACTAGCTACCTACTCTAGCACTCTTGCCTGGCGAATCCCGTGAACAAAGGAGCCCGGTGGGCTACAGTCCGTTGGGTTGCAATGAGCTGGACATGACTGAGCAACTAAGCACACACACGTAAGTCACAGGCTCTGAAGCCAAGCCTGGATGCCGATCCTCCTGTATTGCCATGTTGCTCTTGGTGCAGGCACTGACTATCTGAAGCCCAGTCTCCCTATCTGTAAAATGGACCTGATCCTCTGTCTTTATGGCAACTAACAGGAGGGTGAAACTAACCACCTGTGTCAAGGGCTGAGCGAGGAGCCCACTACACGGAAGCTGCTGAGTCGCTACTGCAATTGTTGAAATTTACTGCTGCCCTCAAATCATAAAACCAGACTTGGACGGTTTGCTTTCAAAAAAAGGAATGGATTTTCTCACCATTTCAAGGGTGAGTTTTGCGTTCACCCTGAGTCTCCCCTCTGTTTAGCCCCTCTTCTCTGCTAACTGCTGTTCCTCTCTCCTTTGCAGAAAGAAAGCTGGTCATTTGAAACAGGAAGGGAAAAAGCTACCCTCGGCATCCTCTGGCTGCCTTTTCCACCAGCTGCTGTTGCCACGGTAACACAGAGGCATCTGCCTGCCGCTCTCACTCTGAGTGTGTAGCGGGTCTTTCCCCCGCCCAGGAGGTCCCAGACGGCCACGTTTAGGGATCCCCGGTTCGTTCTTAAATTCCCCAGCCAGTCCTTCATCCCTCCTGCTTTCTGTGTCTCCTACACTTAAGAGGTAGAAAGGACCACTCCTTCCAAACCGCTGTCCTCAAAGGCGGTGATCATTCTCTCTAGAGATGTCTATAGCTGGCCAGCTGTGTGTGAGGGCACTGTGCCAAATAGAAATTTACAAGTGCCAGAGGAGATAAAGAAGAGCCCTCAGTTTGTAGATGGGGAAACCGAGGCCCAGAAAGGGGAGAAGACTGCCCAGGTCCTACAGAGCAGAGCCTGTTTTTAGAACCCAGTGTTCAGAACATAGCGGGGTACCGTGCTTCAGTTTTCATGAGCCTTTGCCAGTAACCAGCCACACGCTGGGCCGAGCTTTCCATCTTTAAATGCAGTGGAACCTTAGAGCCCTAGGTGGCGAGCAGAGCTGGCCAGACTCCCCTGGTTTTGCTTTGATCCAGCTCCAGCTGCTGGGGTTAGCATCCAAACCTCCTTAGAAACATCCTTTTGGCTCAGCTAAGCTAGGCTTCCCCCTCTGTGACCCTGTGTACTGAGGTTGATGTCCAGGTGTGCGTGGAACCTCCTGTGCTCCCCCCACCACATCTGGCCCCTGACTGCAAGCACAGCTGGAGCGGCTATGGCTGCCAAGCTTACCTGCCAGCCCCATCTGTGGGCTGACATCACCTGAGCCAGCAGCTATTCCCCCTGGCATTTTTTGTTGTTTTTTTTTTTTTCCCTATTAAAACGCACAGGCCACCCTCCTCTCCTGTACCAGCAAAAGGTTTGCTCAGCAGCACAGACTCAACCTGCTTGGGAAAGAGAGGGAAGGAAGGAAGGTGTCCACACATTGTAAAAATTAATGTGGAATGAGCCACCAGCTCTGGCTCCTATTAGGTGGTTGGTTTGAGAGGCAGGACTTCCCTGGTGGCTCAGATGGTAAAAGCATCTGCCTACTATGAGGGAGACCCAGGTTCAATTCCTGGGCCAGGAGATCCCCTGGAGAAGGAAATGGCAACCCACTCCAGTACTCTTGCCTGGAAAATCCCATGGATGGATGGAGGAGCCAGCTAGGCTACAGTCCATGGGGTTGCAAAGAGTTGGACACAACTGAGTGAATTCACTTTCTTTGAGAGGCAGGTGGATACTCAAAGGCTCTGATCACTTGATAGAGAATCCTTGAGAATGAACAGCCATGGCTAATTGCTTGCTCTTCACGGAGGGAAATGCTATTTTATAACAAGTGAAGACTAACGTGCGTCAAACACTGAGTGCATCGAACCCATCATCATCATCACCTTGATGGTCACTTTCTGAGCACCTACTATGCGCCGAGTACTCGACCAAGCTTCCGAATTCTTCTTTTCACTTTTTTGTGTTCCCCCTTCTCTACCCTCCTCTCCCTTTTCTCTCTGTCCTGCTCTTCAGAGACAGCCACTTTTAATTCTTTTTCCTAATTCTTTTCATATTCCCCTGCATATCTAATTTATTTCTGTTGCTTGATTTGGGAGCATTGTCTTTTCACCTTCCACAGTGGAATTTAGTCCTCTTTTACCCGCCCCCCACACCCGCCACATACACGTTTCCTGCCTTCATCATCTCAATTTGGTGACTTTTTGCCATTTCATTTAGACCAGCAAGCAGCCAGTTTTGTATTATGACAAGTGAAAGTGAAGATGAAAGTCGCTCAGTCGTGTCCGACTTTATGCCATCCCATGGACTATGCAACCCATGGAATTCTCCAGGCCAGAATACTGGAGTGGGCAGCCTTTCCCTTCTCCAAGGGATCTTCCCAACCCAGGTCTCCTGCACTGCAGGTGAATTCTTTACCATCTGAGGCACTGGGGAAGCCCAGCATTGTGACTGGGATCTTATTTGGAAATAGGGCCTTTGCAGATGTAATTAGTCAAGATGAGGTCATCCTGGAATAGGGGGCAGGCCCTAAATCCAATGACTGGTCCCTTACAAGTAGGCCGTGTGAACACACCACTCAGATCCTTCACTTCGGGGATCGTACTGACAGAGGACCTCACTGCTCCGGCTCTGGGTCCATCTCCAGGTTTGCTCCAAGGCCTCAGTCTTGCAGCTCAGTGACGGAGCGCAGGCCCATTCCCATGACACAGAGCTCCTCCGATGGGCGTCTTTGGCTGGAGAACCCCCCATCACGCCGGCTGCTGCCTTCTGGATGCTGCTTCACAGTCTCGATTCTTCCTACCTCATTTCCCCCCTTCCCCCAGCCACACTGCCTGCCTTCTAAGGGCTCTCCTGCCTTCTGCTGCCCTGCCCCTTCGCAGTTAACAAGTATTCCACTCAATCTTTTGAACAGTTGATTCCATCTTAGTGTTCTTCTCACCCAACCTGAACTATCATTCATTGTTTCTCCCTTGTACTCTCTGCTTCAGTTTTTTCAATGTGTTTATCACTGAGTCAACCCTGGATTCTCCTGGTACCTAAGTCTTCTCCGGATGTGTCCAAACATGCTGGGTGGCTCTAAGAATGTTGTCATGAAGAAACCTATCTTGGCACTTTCAACTTCAGCCCTGCCCTTATCTGGACTGACTACCCTCCACCTGCCACGCAGCTGACCTCCAGGATCTTCCTCTACCCACAGACCCCGTCTGTTGTACCCCATCTCCTGGTTGCGGGCCTTGCTCTCGCATGACTCAGCCCCTCATTTTGAAGCAGTGCGTCCTTCAACAGCTTCCTAAAGAGAAGGGCAAGGAATGTAAATTCTAAACTCTTCTGTACACATGCACCCAATGTTCATCGCAGCACTGTTTACAGTCTCCAGGTGAATGTTCAGAATCTATAAGACAGCTCAAAGGAGAAGGCTCAGAATATTACCTACAGCCCCTAAGGAGGAACTAAAAGTCCTTGACTTCGTTTAGTGGCTTTTTGCCTTGCTTAACAATATTTCTTTTTTCCTGCATTTCCTCACTTCTCTAATTTTAAATTTCTGCTTTGGCTGGAGTCTTTCTACAGACACGAGGCAGGCAGAGGAAATGGTAAGTGGAATAAGCCAGTCACTGAAAGACAATACTGTTGAGATTCTACTTACATGGGGTACAGTGAGTAGTCAGCTTCATAGAGACAAGGTAGAATGCTGGTTGTTAGGAGAGGGGAGACTGGGGAATTATTGTTTCCATAGGTATAGGGTTACTATTTGGGGGCTTCCTGGGTGGCACAGTGGTTAAAAATCCGCCTGCCAGTAGGAGCTGCAAGAAATGCAGGTTCAGTCCCTGGGTCGGGATGATCCCTGGAGGAGGAAATAGCAACCCACTCCAGTATTCTTGCCTGGAGAATCCCATGGACAGAGGAGCCTGGAGAGCTACAGTCCATGGGGTTGCAAAGAGTCAGACACAACTAAGGAACTAAGCGCACACACACACACACACACACACACACACAGGTTACTGTTTGGGGAAATAAAAACTTTTGGAAACGGATGTGGGGATGGCTGCTCAACAACGTGATAAGTGTAAACTTCTCCCAGTACCACATTTTGTTTTCCCATTCATCCATCCATGGACACTTGAGTCTTTTTCACTTTTTGCCCATTGAGAATAATGCTGCTGTATATGCGGGTGCACAAATATTTCTTTGAGTCCCTGATTTTGCTTCTTCTGGGTATACACCCAGAAGAGGAATTCCTGGGTCATACGGCAATCCTGCTTAATTGTCCGAGGAGTCGCCATACCATTTGCCACAGCAGCTGATCCCTGTTACACGGTCACCAGCAACACACAAGGGCTCCAATCTCTCTACATCCTCCTCAATCTTTATTGTTTTCTGCTTTAAAAAAAAAATCCTAATGCATGTCAAACAACAAACTCACTTCTAATCAATTTTACCGTTTTTGTAAAGTTCTGTACCTACAAGGTGTGACTTGTTGACTGCAGTCAAGGCTGACTCTCCCCCTCTTGCCCTTGGTACTTGGTGATCCTCCTGCATATCCCCGTTTTCCAGCATGGCATCCTTGACACCCCAAGTCAGAGCCCCCTCGTTACCCTGTTCAGAGAATAAGGCTCTCACCTTCTGCTGGAGTAAGCAAGGGAAACGCCAGTAACATGAAGCAGCAAAAGGAACTGGAAGTCTAATCGCTCCTTGAACTTTCAGCCATTCCTCCTGCTTCTAGCCCCAGTCACCTCCACTTCCAGACGTGCCACACACCCCTTCTGCAGTGTCCCTCCTTTGTCTCTCACGTCCATGTAACTAGCGTTTAGTGCCTCTGATTTGCTAAATCACTGATATTTTGTCTATTTCTTCACCAGTTTCCGGTTCCAGGTCCCGAGTTTGCTGCTGTCTCCTCTTCAGATGTGGGTTCGATCCCCAGTCTGGGAAGATCCCCTGGAGAAGGAAATGGCAACCCACTCCAGTGTGCTTGCTTGGGAAATCCCATGGACAGAGGAGCCTGGCTGGCTACAGTCCGTGCGGTCACAAAGAGTTGGACGCGATTGAGCAACTGAACAAATGGTATGGTGACTCTTCAAACAATTAAGCAGGATTACCATATGATTCAGCAATTCCACTTCTGGGGGTATACTCAGAAGAAACAAAGGCAGGGACTCAAAGAAATATTTGTACACCCACATATCAGTCAGTTCAGTCGCTCAGTCATGTCCAACTCTTTGAGACCCCATGGACTGCAGCACGCCAGACTTCCCTGTCCATCACCAACTCCTGGAGCCAACTCAAGCTCATGTCCATTGAGTCGGTGATGCCATCCAACCATCTCATCCTCTGTCGTCCCCTTCTCCTCCTGCCTTCAATCTTTCCCAGCATCAGGATCTTTTGCAATAAGTCGGTTCTTATCAGGCAGCCAAAGGATTGGAGTTTCAGCTTCAGCATTACTCCTTCCAATGGATACTCAGGACTGATTTCCTTTATACAGCAGCATTATTCGAAACAGGAAAAAAAAAAAAAAAAAAAACGAAGCAACCTAAGTGTCCACGGATGGATGAATGGATAAACAAACTGTAGTACTGGGAGAAGTTTACAGCTATCACATTGTTGAGCACCCATCACCACATCCATCTCCAAAAATTTTTATATCCCAAACAGTATCCTTGTGTGTGTCTGTGTGTGTGTGTGTGTGCACACTAGTTCTTCAGTTGTATATGACTCTTTGAGATCCCATGGACTGTAGCCCACCAGGTTCCTCTGTCCTTGGGATTTTCCAGCCAAGGGAGAACTTCTTTTCCCTTTAGCCTTGATGATCTAAGCCTTCTTGAAAATCCCTTTACTATAGTGTTGATGGGATTTCAGAAAACAGCCAAGCTGGACACATGAGTTCAGTCTTCCATCTTTAACTTTAAGCCTTTACTGGGCTTTAAGATGTTTTGCTTAATATAATTTTTTTTTTTTTTTTTTACTAAAAGTGAAATTGAAAATGAGAAGACTGAGGCCCAGGACCACACAGCAAGAAATGGCAAGGCTGGGATTCAAAACCAAGTCATTGTTCCCGTCCCTCAGGGGCCATGCTGCCTCTCAGATTGCACAGCTGGAGGTTGAGTCTTGGGGGGCTGGGCAATACGGGGAGGTCAGGAGGATGCCAATGAAATGGAAGACAGGCACAGACAGGGCGGCTCGGACCACAATGCCCAGAGCAGGGCTCAGCCAGCAAGGTCCAGAGCCTCGGAGTTCAGGGAGGTAAACGCTGAGAATCACGCGACACTGTGTGCTCATTCTCTTAGAGCTGAGGTCTTGGCTTCTGCCAGTCAATCCGGTAGCCGTGACCTGGGGCCATGGCGACTTGGATGGTCAAGGAAGAAATCTACAACTTGATTCCCAGCATTCAGTGCAGAGAGTCCTATGAGCCAATCACCCCAAACACACAGGGGCCCCCACAGAGCCACAGCTTCCTGCAGCCCTGCCCTCCCATCAGCGCTCCTGAGCACACCAAGATGAGCTGCCTCATTAGCGTCAGCTCCTCTACCCTGTCCCCCACCCCCCAGACCCCACTGGTCTGTTTCCAGTGTCCTTCCGTTTCCGCCTGGGACCGTCTCCTGCTTGAACACATATACATCTACCATGCTGTATAGTCAGTTGTTCTGTTGTTTGCTTGTTTATAATTTCCAGTGTTCTTCATTTGCT
>SJXQ01003248.1:110699-174690 GCA_006408695.1 Aepyceros melampus
CAACAAAAACTTACTGAGCACCTATTACGTGCTAAGTCCTAAGTGGACTCCAAGGATGCAGAAGTGAGTACAATAGGCCCTGTCCATAGGAGCTAACAGTTCCCAGGAGACAGACAGATAAACAGTCTCTCCACGGTGTGGTCTGAGGGGGGTGGAGGTGAAGGGGGCTGTGGAGGGGGCTGTGGAGGTTCAGGAAGGGCCCCCCATTGCGGCAGAGGGAGCCACTGAAAGCTTCTCAGGGAGGAGTAGGTGTTAGATTTGTACACCTCTTCTGTGACAAGGACTGAGGCATCTAGTTTTGATTTATTTATTCATCCATCCATCCAAACTAATATTTAATAGCTCCCACCATGTGCTGGCTCAGTCAGTCAAGAATCTGCCTGCAATGCAGGAGACCTGGGTTTGATCCCTAGGTTGGGAAGATCCCCTGGAGAAGGGAATGGCAGTCCACTCCAGTATTCTTGCCTGGAGAATCCCATGGACAGAGGAGCCTGGTGGGCTACAGTCCACAGGGTCACACAGAGTCAGACACGACTGAGAAACTAACACGTTCACCCTAAGTTGGACTTCATGTGAGTCCTGGTGAGTACCCAGTACATCACACAAGCCTGGGAACCCCTGCTTGATCTCTAAGTTCTCCAAAATTCCCCCACCAAGAAGTCATCTGTTTTCGGAGCCCAGTCTCAGACCCTGATGGAGCGGTTCTACCACCTGGCACTCTCATTCTGCTTCCAAATGCTAGCGGATTTGCCAGACTTGTCTGCTTCTCCAAGGCACCCTTATATAACAAAAGTACCACAGTTTGACCTCTGAGAAATGACTGGAAAGTCTCTCCTGCTTCTTCCAAGCATGGAAGTTCATACAGGGTCGTGGAGAAGATGCTCTGATGAAACAGCTAGATTGTGCGGAATTTGTTGTTGATGACAGCCAAGCCCAGAACAGATAATCCTACAGGAAGCATTGGAACTGACTTGAATCTCTCCTTTACACAGAGGATTTAGAGTGTGACCTTTAATAAAACTTCATTCATTCCAGGACTGAGCATCAGCTCCACATAATTAATTGGGAATGTTGTCCTTTTGACTGACAGGCTGGCAGTGATTAATTATCTTAATATTTGCTCCAGGTTCTGGGGATGTGCAAAGTGATTAAAGAAGGGGTTTGGGAAAGAGCGACTTGTTTGTTCTTGATCCCTAATTGTTTGCTAAATGATTCACCATAATTACATGTAACATCTCTATGCTCCCTCAGGTAACGTGTGCATAATATGGAAGTAAATATGAAATTCCTAAAGTACAAACACTGTGGGGATTGAAGGCAAGCTGAGAAATTCCAGAAGGCATCAATTATGTGACTTGCCAACCCTAGGCTCCCTTCTCATATTTCCCTGATTCGTACAGTAACATGAGAAAAAGTGAGTGTAACAGGCAGGAAGACCAAAGGTCCCCAAGAGGCAGGAGGAAATAAACTGCAGCTGGCAGATGTTTTTTTTTTTTCCTTCTCTACATAAAATTAAAAGAGGTTTCTTTTAATTCTGTGTTGACAACACTTTGTTCTGCTTAGAGCTAACCAATGTGTTTTTCTTATGGAAATGTTTTTCTTAGGCTATGTTAATAAAATGTATTTGCTTTGGAATTTGTCTTTCTTCAAAATGGTTCCCCCTAAGACTAACTTTATTCTTTTCTCAAACCTTGGACTGACAATGGCTCAACAAACTAGTATTCTTGTCAATTGTTTTATGGCCAGGGTAGGGGTGGGGGATGACACACCTCATGCCATCTGATCTCAAAAATGCATATTGTTGGGGAGGGGCCTGGTGAAACTCCTTCAGTCTTGTGGTGTCTCTCATCTCATTTAATAGCTTTCTAACAGACATTACCAGTAGTCAGGTATGGATGTGAGAGTTGGACTATAAAGAAAATGGAGCACTGAAGAATTAATGCTTTGAACTGTGGTGTTGGAGAGGAGTCTTGAGAATCCTTTGGACTGGAGATCGAACCAGTCCATCCTAAAGGAAATCAGTCCTGAATATTCATTGGAAGGACTGTGTTGAAGCTGAAACTCCAACACTTTGGCCACCTGATGCAAAGAGATGACTCTTTTGAAAAGACCCTGACGTTGGGAAAGATTGAAGGCAGGAGGAGAAGGAGACGACAGAGAATGAGATGGTTAGATGGTATAACTGACTCAATGGACATGAGTTTGGGTGGACTCCGGGAGTTGGTGACGGACAGTGGGGCCTGGCGTGCTGCAGTTCATGGGGTTGCAAAGAGTCGGGCACGACTAAATGACTGAACTGAACTGAACTGAACTGAACAGACGTAAAGTGAAAGAGAAAGTCGCTCAGTCATGTCTGACTCTTTGTGATCCTGTGTACCATACAGTCCATAAAATTCTCCAGGCCAGAATACTGGAGTGGGTAGCTGCTCCCTTCTCCAACGGATCTTCCCAACCCAGGGATCGAACCCAGGTCTCCCACATTGCAGGTGGATTCTTTACCAACGAGGCACCAAGGAAGCCCATAAAGCACCTTGCTAAAAACTAGCAAGGGGCACTCTTTCTGCCCCCTTCTAATGTCTATCTCAGAAGCTTTCCCTATCTCTATTATACTTTAATAAAACTTTGCTATATGAAAAGCTCCAGGTAGTCAAGCCTCGTCTCTGACCTCAGATCAAAATCCTCTCCTCTGGAGGTCACATATCCTGGCGTGATGCACAGCTGGCAGCAGCAACCTTTCAAAAGCAGCCCTTGTGGAATTTTCTAGCAAGGTCATTTTACTGCAGGGCATCTATGTGTGTTTAGGAGGCAAGCGCGTGACAGTGGGTGAGGCAATGAGTACGTTTCAGTGCCATCAGGAGACCTGGGTTCTAAATCTGGTGTTGTCACATTGCCCCTGAGTGTAGGAAAGGAATCTGGGGCAGAGAGTCTGACTGAGCCTTCATAGATCTTTCTGAGCCAAGTGCCCGGACCCATCTCCCAGGCTGCTGGAGCCCAGGTTCCTGGTGAGAAAGGGAAAACATGTCCTGAGTCTGCTGTTCTCTCCTAACATGCAAAGGTAGCCACAGCCTGCTCTCACTGTCCAGCCTCCATTGCTCATCCCTCCCAGCAACTGCTGGGCTCAGAAGAGGTCAGTTGATTGGGATGGGGAGTAATGGAGAGCAGCTGAGACACGTGTTGGGACTCTTCTGTTCCCAGAACCTTCCATTCTGATTTGTCTTCTTTAGGAGTCAGAAAACTCAGCAGTGGCCACAGAACTGGAACAGGTCAGTTTTCATTTCAATCCCAGAGGAAGGCAAAGCCAAGGAATGTTCAAACTACTGCACAGTTCAATCATGTCTGACTATTTGCGACCCCATGAATCGCAGCCCGCCAGGCCTCCCTGCCCATCAGTATCTCCAGGAGTTCACTCAGACTTATGTCCATCGAGTCCGTGATGCCATCCAGCCATAGTTGGATTCATTTCACACACTCAAAAGTAATGCTCAAAATTCTCCAAGCCAGGCTTCAACGGTATGTGAACCAAGAACTTCCAGATCTTCAGGATGGATTTAGAAAAGGCAGAGGAACCAGAGATGAAGTTGCCAACATCTGTTAGATCATCGAAAAAGCAAGAGAATTCCAGAAAAAAGGTCACTTCTGCTTTATTGACTACACTAAAGACTTTGACTGTACGGATCACAACAAACTGTGGAAAATTCTTAAAGAGATGGGAATACCAGATCACCTTACCTGCCTCCTGAGAAACCTGTATACAAGTCAAGAAGCAATAGTTAGTACCGGACATGGAACAACAGACTGGTTCAAAACTGGGAAAGGAGTATGTCAAGGCTGTATATTGTCACCCTGCTTATTTAACTTAGATGCAGAATATATCATGCAAAATGTCAGGCTGGATGAAGCACAAGCTGGAATCAAGATTCTAGGGAGAAATACCAATAACCTCAGATATGCAGATGACACCACCCTTATGGCAGAAAGAGAAGAAGAACTAAAGAGCCTCTTGATGAAAGTGAAAGAGGAGAGTGAAAAAGCTGGCTTAAAACTCAGCATTCAAAAAACTAAGATCACAGCATCTGGTCCCATCCCTTCATGCAAATAGATGAGGAAACAATGGAAACAGTGACAGACTGTATTTTCTTGGGCTCCAAAATCACTGCAGATGGTTACTGCAGGCATGAAATTAGGACACTCCTTGTAAGGAAAGCTGTGGCCAACCTAGACAGCATATTAACAAACAGAGACATTACTTTACCATCTAGTCAAAGCTATGATTTTTCCAGTGGTCATGTATGCATGTGAAGGTTGGACCATAAAGACAGCTGAGTGCCAGAGAATTGATGCTTTTGAATTGTGGTATTGGAGAGGACTCTTGAGAGTCCCTTGGACTGCAAGGAGATCCAACCAATCAATCCTAAAGGAAATCAGTCCTGAATGTTCACTGGAAGGACTGATGTTGAAGCTGAAGCTCCAATATTTTAGCCTCCTGATGTGAAGAAATGACTCTTTGGAAAAGACCCTGATACTGGGGAAGATTGAAGGCAGAAGGAGAAGGGGATGATAGAGGATGAGTTGGTTGGGTGGCATCACTGATGCAATGGACATGAGTTTGAGCAAGCTCCAGGAGTTGGTGATGGACAAGGAAGCCTGGCATACTGCAGTCCATGGGGTTGCAAAGAGTTGGACATGGCTGAGCGACTGAACTGTACCACAGACAGGGATAGCTCTGGTTCCTGAAAATGAAATCAGACTGGATCTGTGATGGGTGGGGAGGTCATAAGTATAGACCTGTACACATGGGGACTCTGTGGCCCAAAAAGCAGAGGGGGTTTTCCAGCCTCAAGCTAAATCTGATTGCTGAGGAGAAGTCGTGTTTGGTTGTTCATGCTGCATGCCAGGGCTTGCCAGGTGGTGCAAGTGGTAAAGAACCCACCTGCCAATGCAGGAGACATAAGAAATGTGGTTTCTATCCCTGGGTTGGGAAGATCCCCTGGAGGAGGGCGTGGCAGCTCACTCCAGTATTCTTGCCTGGAGAATCCAATGGACAGAGGAGCCTGGTGGGCCCTAGTCCATAGGGTCAAAAACAGTCAGATGTAACTGAAATGACTTTGTTCGCTGCATGCTGCATGCCATATCTGGTATGCTGTCCCTGTGCCTGAATTTTGGGTTTCCTGAAGACAGAGCCATCCCTAACTCATCTGTATCTCCAGACCCCAGCTCAGGCCAGCCACCAAGGAGGTGCTCAACAGACACTGTTTTAACTTCTCCATCGATCCAAATCCTCCCATGAGCATCACTGTAGGCCAAGTCAAGGAACATCTCCTTGTGGTTACGGCCCAGCCGAGTCTGAGAAGGTGATTGTGCTTAGAGTTGGCATTATTTTTTCACGTGACAAACCTTCAGTGTGTTATTGTGGCTTCTTTCCAAACTCTCAGCAATATTCAGCAATATGTAAATTCTCAGCAATAAGACTAGGAATTATAAATTCATATCCTCTGAATCTTTAATAACACCTGACAGAGATATTTGTAGAATATCCACATGAAATGCTGCAGGAAGAAAGACAGAGAGATAGCCAGAGGGACAGAGACTTAGAGAGACAAAGATATTAAACAAAAATCAAGAAGAACAGGATGCACAATGAGTCACTACAATTATTCATTGTTCCACAAAGCAAAAGAGGACCCCTTTGAGCAGGTAGGGCTCACAGGTCAGGATTAAGACAGTTCTTTATTTAGTCTCATCAAGAAGAGAAAGTAAACATCAGGATTCACAGTTGGTTTAAAATCAGCTTCCCCTCAGACTCATATGCAGGACAAGTATTGATTCTATTCATCTTCCCTGCGGTATAAGCTCTGGGCAACACCTTTGCGTCCACACATTAGTCACTGGCTGTCACTTGCCTGCAGTGGAGAAACACGCTGCTCAGTAAAGCCTCACAGCAGAGAGCTTGACGTCAGGTTCGCAGAAGCACCGGTATGAGTCACAGCCCTTCCTGCAGATAAGCTATTTGGTTGACACACGCAACAGCTGACCAGCTGAAGGATGATAAAATCAGGAGAGATGGGCCTTCCCCCACCCTTAGGAGGCTCCCACCTGGATGGTCAAATGAGGGTCTGAAGGCCCCTGACAAGGAGGGTGGTTTTGGAATGCTAGTCTGATTGTAACTGGTTACTGTTGGAGACCACGTGGCTCTGCTTGACTCACCAAATCAAGCCCAGGCTGCTTAACCCCAACAGCAGAGCACCATGTCTGGGTCATCCTGCCACTTTAGACTTGCCTTCCACCCATCCTAACCCATATCCTTGCTCTGGACTCAGTGAACATCTCAGTTAGGCATATGTGCTAACAGCATGAGGGCCTTCCCTGGCGGCTCAGACGGTGAAGCGTCTGTCTACAATGCGGGAGACCCAGGTTCAATCCCTGGGTCAGGAGGATCCCCTGGAGAAGGAAATGGCAACCCACTCCAGCACTACTGCCTGGAAAATCCCGTGGATGGAGGAGCCTGGTAGGCTACAGTCCACAGGATCACAAAGAGTCAGACACAACTGCGTGACTTCACTTCACTACCAACATGGCCATTCAAACCTCCATGCCTTTGCCTCTGCTTCCCTCTGGGGAATGTGCTTCCTCTCTTCCCTGCTCCCCATCATCTCCTTAGTCCCCTGGGGACTCCCAGGCATCTTTCAGGATCCCAGCCTGAGTCATCCATCTCTCTGCACCCCATATGTGGGCGTCATGTGCCCCCTCACTAATTCCTGTGTTAGAGGAATATACTTAGTGCTTCCATTAAGTTGAGAACCCTAAGATTTCCCAATAGCTCTACCACCCCCATCCCCCTACTGTACAGCAGAATGAAATCTGAGAAAGTTATTCCAGGCTAGGAGTGGGCATACATTAGTCCAAGCTGTTGTGGTGACTTCATTCTCATTAGTGATGATTGGTCATGACCCAGGAATGCACTTAGAATGGCATTGCATCTGGAATGACATTGCCCTTGGAATGGCATTGTCCTGGAGAACATTATTTGTTCAGAGGCATGTGCAAGAGCTGGTCCGATGGGAAGGAAGACATGATCTTTACCAGTGGAGCTGGCAGGGAACCTCTCTCTCCCTTTCCCTCTCCTCCTCCACTTCCTTATTCATCTCTGTCTCCATCTCACCTCTTCATCTCTCCTCAACTCAATTTGCAGCCATGAAATTAAAAGATGCTTACTCCTTGGAAGAAAAGTTATGACCAACCTAGATAGCATGTTGAAAAGCAGAGACATTACTTTGCCAACAAAGGTCCGTCTAGTCAAGGCTATGGTTTTTCCTGTGGTCATGTATGGATGTGAGAGTTGGACGGTGAAGAAAGCTGAGCACCGAAGAACTGATGCTTTTGAACTGTGGTGCTGGAGAAGACTCTTGAGAGTCCCTTGGACTGCAAGGAGATCCAACCAGTCCATTCTGAAAGAGATCAGCCCTGGGATTTCTTCAGAGGGATTGATGCTGAAGCTGAAACTCCAGTACTCTGGCCACCTCATGCGAAGAGTTGACTCATTGGAAAAGATTCTGATGCTGGGAGGGATTGGGGGCAGGAGGAGAAGGGGACGACTGAGGATGAGATGGCTGGATGGCATCACTGACTCGATGGATGTGAGTCTGAGTGAACTCCAGGAGTTGGTGATGGACAGGGAGGCCTGGCGTGCTGCGATTCATGGGGTCACAAAGAGTCGGACATGACTGAGCGACTGAACTGAACTGAACTGAACTGAGGACAATCATTGGCCCAATGGCAAATCGACCATGAAGAAAACCAGCCTTTGTGTATCCAGCTTCGTGGATGCCCGAAGGCAGGGAGAGAGAAACTGTATCCTCCATGATACCATGGAACCTCTGGATTCTCCAACCATGGAACCTCTGGATTCTCCAACCATGTGTTTTCAGTTCTCTTAGGAATGCATTTCCTTACTCTGTGAACCAGTCTGGATTGGGTTGTCCATCCCTCATAGTGGAAACCCTGAATGAACCAATGTAGTAAACTTTGTATCCCAGTGCCCAGCAGAAAACATGGTAACTGTGTAAAAACTAAAGTATAAACATCGTGTGCACAAGCTCTGTTGGTGATGAAGGAAAAGATGGATGAGAAAGAGGAGAAAAGTCATTGAGTGCAGTGAGTCCCTCAATCACCAGGCTGGGGTGATCAAGAGCAGATAAGAGCCACTTCACACATGTTCAACAGTGGACCCAGAACTCACCTGGAGTCTCCCTGGTTCCAAATGCTAGGTTATCTCTCTCTACCTTTGGTCTTGCCGGGGGGCCCAGAGCACACAAAAGGCATTATTGGGACACACCGTGTATTCCATACTCAAGGTGCTTTATCAGGATAAATTTTAAAGGTATATATTTTAGTACTGGCCCAAAGAATATTACTTTGTATTCTTCCTTGTGCACCAGCATTACAAAACAAAATTCCGTTATCTTAACAAAACCACCAATCATATCTCCCCAGGGCCTCTGCTGATCATTCTCAACTGTCAACATTGTTTTCATGCCTTTATGTCTTTGTAATCAATAGCTCTTCCTGCTTTGTATGTTTTTTCACTTAACTCTTTCATTCACAGGGAAGTCTTTGCCTGTATAATCATATTTATTATTTTTAATGTCTATATGCCGTTCCATCCTGGCAATAGGTTGACTTGGCAGGGTCTGCCTTTGGTCATGTGGACTGTGCTTGGTTTTTCCCTGCAATAATCCAGTTCTGCTGACAGAACAGCTACTCAAGATGTTAACCCACCAATACATTTTTTGTGTGTGTGTGTGATGGTCAGAAGGTAGAATGAGAAATAGGGGTCCCAGGTCCCTGTCACCCATCAGTTTCAATCAGGATGCATTTGTCTGCAAGGACTGAAACTCAAGTTGGCAGAAATTAAAAGGGGGGATTTTAGTGTAGGGATAGGGGCTTCCCTGATGACTCAGATTGTAAAGAATCTGCCTGCAATGCCAGAGACCTAAGTTCAACCCCTGGGTCAGAAAGATCCCCTGGAGAAGGAAATGGCTACCCACTCCACTGTTCTTGCCTGGAGAATTCCATAGATAGACAAAAAAATGAGTTGGACACAATTGAGCCACGAACACTTTCATTTTCAGAGGAGGACACTTGGGAACCAAGACTCAGGGGAGCAGCTAGGAACCTTCTTTCCATGCTCTTCTTATGTCTCTTTTCAGTCTCTGTCTATCTATCTCTATCTGTCTGTCCCTCTTTCTCTGTCTCTATGTTTCTCTTTGCCTCTCTCCTCTCTTCTCCCTGTATCTCTCTTTCTCTGTCTCTCTCTTTGCCTCTCTCCTCTTGTTTCCCTGTCTCTCTGTCTCTCTTTCTCCTCTCTTCTCTCTCTTTATCAGCCTGTCTCTCTATCTCTGTCTCTCTGCATCTCTCTCTCTTCTTCTTGTCTCCAATACCACTGGCCCCCAAATATGCACTGACCCTCTCATCCAGTCCCATCATCAATTGATCCTGGACTGAAATGCCCAGAAGACTGTGCTCATCTCTGGCCAGATGTGTGGTGGGGGCAGTTATGTCTTACAAACCTACCCACCAACTTCTGTCTCTTCAACCAGGACTAAAGGCGGAGCAGTTTCCTTTAAAAGGAGGCCCCTTGAATTGAACCTGGTTCTTCTGCCCACTCCTCTCTGATCTTGGATAAGTTGTGCCTCAGTAGTGAGCTCCCTGTCACTGGACATAATCAAGCTGGAAAACATCCATGGACTGTGCTTAGCTGACATTAATCAAACATTTACTATATGCCAAGCATAGTATACCTGGAGCAGGGCATGGCAACCCACTCCAGTATTATTTCCTGAAGAGTCCCATGGACAGATATTGACAGGCTACAGTCCATAAGGTTGCAAAGAGTTGGATACAACTGAAGCGGCTTAGCACGCATGCACACAAGCATAGTATTCAGGCTTTACATGAGCTAACTCAGTGAATCTTCACCACTTCTTAAGATGAGGAAACTGAGGGATAAAAGGTCAAGTATCCAGCTCTGGACCAGACAACTGATGTTCAGTATTCAAAGAAGTGCAGATCTGAAAGAGGTACCATTTCCATTCCGCAGACTGGCAAAACAGGAACTCTGGGTGATGCAAGCACAGACCTGGATGTGAGCAAAGTGACCCTCTCCTGTGATGCTGATGTGAGTGGGGTGTGGAAGAGCCTTTCTGCAGAGCAGAAGCCTGGAGGTGTCATCTTGGTGAGTTTCTGTTCAGTGACCCAGCAAGTCCACATTCATGTTCAAATCCCAGAGGAACTGTCCCCGAGAACTCAAGGAGGCAGCCTCAGAGATGTTCATTGCACTGTTGTTTACAGGGGCAAGGGACTGAAAACACCCAGGCTTCCACACGGAGGATGGAAATGAACATGCATTGTACACATCTACGCAGGACTCAGCTGAATTTCTAAACCAGCATGTGGAGTGAAAAGCCTGCAGAAAACATAATCTAATATATTATCCATTTGATAAAAGATACACATATATTCCTAAAACATTGGTATCTAATTTCCTTGGGTGATACAAGTAAATAAATGTTTGGAAGGACATCCAGTATCTGAGAAAGAATGTGTATGGAAGGGGAGGACAACTGGATTGGGAAGAGAAGATTAAGGGAGGAAAAAAATTAAATGGAATGAAATAAAAATTTAAAAACAATCACCCTGAAAACTCAACTTCTGAGGATCAGCCCCACCAGGTGCAAAGAACTGCTGTGGACGCCAGATGGTTCTCTCTGAACCAGAAGATAAGGGGCCACGCAAGGCCTGCCATCCTTCCATCCTGCCATCCTTCTCTGAAAGAGGCATTTCCAAGTCTCCTTGCAATGCATGGATGCGGCATCACGTTTGTTCTGGACCTTTACCCATGTTTGGAATATTTAAGAAACACTTAGAAATCTACTCGGTATTTAGGAAAGGATGGAAGCAGCTCATTTTTCACGCTTTATTTCTCCCTTAGGTCTGGTGGGAATAAAAGCCTAAGGGAAAAATGAGACGATTTGAGAAGAATCTTTGGAGAGTTCTGTGCTGCTCACATCCAAGGGACCCTTAACCCTATGAGAAACGTTGTTTTCCGGATGTACCCAGCTGTCTTTCCCCAGGAGACAAAGCCAGGCCCTGCTCCCAGCTCCGTAGCATCCATGAGCATCAGCACCTGGTCCAGCGCCCATGGCTCAGCTGGTGTGAGTTGAGGACCCAAGAGGGCTTGGGTGCTGCGTAGGTTGAATGGTGGTCCTCCTTCTCAAAAGCTGTGTCTGCTTGGAAGCTGTGAATGTGACCTTCTGAAGCCTATTCATGGCTTCCTGCAGTTAAGACCGCCTTGGGAAGCAGAGAACAGAACGCTGAAGAAGGTAGATGGTCTCCCTAAATCCAGTCCCTTCTTCAGTAAACATAGCTCTTATCACACAGCCATAAGGACCCACTGGCTGCAGAGTCCAACCCTCAACCTGGAGAGAAAGGCCTTGCTGATCCCCAGAGTTCACACAAGCCTCCCAGCAGTTTCCTGAGAGGATCACAGGTCACCCTCTGGCCCCCAAAACAGTTCCATTTCTACCCGTCTCTGGTACCTTGTTAAAGGGCAAATGCCCTAGAAAGAGAGCATGCATGGACTAAGGCTAATTAATATAAGTGGAAAGTGTCATCAAATTTTATGAACATTAGGACCTTGAAGCTGATTAATTACAAAGAGAAAACAAAGTATCTGCCTAATTGCATCGGTTTTGCCCCACCCCGACCCCTGAGAAAGATGCTGCCACAGACATCTCTGCCCACCTGAGCTACCATGCTGGTGGCTTCGTTGCTATGGAATATTTTTTCCCATAACAGGGTTGCGAGGTTAAGGTTCATATGAATTTTTCATTTCAACAGATGTTGGCAGATTGCCTTCCTGAAACGTTGTAACAACTCCCACTTCCGCCCACAATGTGTGAGAGAGACTTTCTTCTGAATGCTCTCTGGCAACAATTATCACTCTTGAATTTTACTAGCCTTTGGGGGATAAAGTGCTATATTGTAACTTTAATCAGCATACTCTTGACTGCTGGTGAATTTCCATGTTAATTTTTGGCCATTTGCATTTGCTGTTGTAGACATTGCTTCTTCCTATAGGTGACCCATTTTTTCTATGGTGCTGTTTGTTTTTTATCAGATTTTAAAGCCATGAGTATATGTTGAATATAGGGCTTCCCAGGTGGCTCAGTGGCAAAGAATCCGCCTGCCACTGCAGGAGACGTGTGTTTGTCCGAGTCAGGAAGATCCCTTGGAAGAGGAGATGGCAACCCACTCCAGTATTCTTGCCTGGAAAATTCCATGGACAGAGGAGCCTGGTGGGTTACAGTCCATGGGGTCACAGTCAAACATGACTTAGCAACTAAACAATACGTTGTATATATATTGACTATCACGTGTGCTATGCATATTTTTTCCAAATCTGCCATTTGTATGATTACTTTGTTCACAAGAGATTTCTTGCCATATATATTTAAAATTTTTATGTAACCAAGTGTGTCTACCTTTCCTTTTATAGCATCCAGATTACTTGTCTTTGTTCAGAAAGTTTCTCTTACCCCACCCCTAGATGATACAGTTTATCTTGCAAATTTTAAATTTATCTTCTGAAACACAGTCTGCAACTCATCTAAAAGTTTTGTATGAGCTAAAATAACAATTCAATTTTGTTTCCTTCTAAATGGATAACCAGCTGTGTCATCATTTGTTCAAAAAAATCATTTTCTCCTTTATTGAGCTGCCATTTAAGTTTCATACTAAGTGGGGCCTATTTTTGCATGCCTATGCTCACTTTCCTGCATTGGAGAAGGAAATGGCAGCCCACTCCAGTGTTCTTGCCTGGAGAATCCCAGGGACGGGGGAGCCTCGTGGGCTGCCGTCTATGGGGTCGCACAGAGTCGGACACGACTAAAGCGACTCAGCAGCAGCAGCAGTGGCATACTCAGTTCTGTTCACCTGATCTATTGATCTAGTCCTAACCTAATATGAGATTGATTTGGTTACAGTGGCTTTGTAAGCTACTCTGACATCAAGTAAGGCAAGTTGTTCATTTTTCATTTATACCTTTGACATATCTGGTGGATCCTTTTTTCAGCCTACATTCATTTGGAATATGCGTGGGGACAATTGTTAGGCATTTATTTTTCCATAAATGTATATATTATATTGTTCAATAACCTATCCCAGGGAGAGAAGAGGATTTTGAAATTCTAATAGAAATTTTATTTCATTTACATATTTAATTTAAATGAACTGCATTTTAACGATAAAACATATAGTTTTTCAATGCACAATATTCTTTCAGGTTTTTTTTTTTTTTAAGTTGTTAGCCACAGCATGTGACATGCAGGGTCTTAGTTCCCCAACCAGGGATGGAACCTGTGACCCCTGCTTTGGCAGCGCAAAGTCTTAACTGCTGGACCACCAGGGAAGTCCTCACGATATTCTTTCATTTGATCAGAACTTGGTTTTCTATCCCTCAATGAGATTTTCTAATGTTCTTCATATAGATCCTGTCCTTCTCTATTATATTTATTTCTAAATATTTTAGAGTTTTTATCACTATTGTAAATGAAACATTTCTTCCTATTTCCATTTCTAGTTGCTTCTTATTGGAAGAGACAAAGTCTATTGATTCTTATATTTTCATCTTGCAACCATTCCATCTTTGCCATTCACTTTATTTTAAATATTTACTACTGGTTAGATTTTATCTTTTTAATCCAATATGAAAGCCTTCATCTTTGGGGAAATCTAACCATTCACACTTAGTGTAATCACTGATAAACTTTATCCTATTCCTTACAGTTTATTTTATGTTTATTATTTTATTTTAAGCTACTGGGCTTCCCCAGTAGCTGAGCGGTAAAGAATCTGCCTGCAATGCAGGAGCCGCAGGAGCTGCAAGTTCCATCCCTGGGTCTGAAAGATTCTCTGGAATCTCACTCCAATATTCTTGCCTGGAGAATCCCCATGGACAGAAGAACTTGGCAAGCTACAGTCCATGGGGTCGCAAAGAGTTGGACATGACTGAAGCAACTTAGCACATCATTCTGTTTCTTCCCATTGTTGATTTGGAACCTCTCTTATCGTTTCCATGTCATCAGTGCCTACTCACCCTTTGCCTGCTCTCTTCACTGAGTATATATTTGCTACAAATATTTGGAACTACTCTGTTAACTTGTCTCCTTCCCACCAAAGATACATAATATCTCCACCAAGATGCTCTATGTCACCCATAATTCCTCCTCACCCAGTGAGATGGGTGCTGGAAATATTTAAATTTCCACTTCTACTTTTCTGCCCAGTTCACGTAAGACTGTGAGGGTGCTTTTACTCTTCCTCTCATCACTCCCAACTCCTAGGTTTTGCTGAGTTAGCTTTATATACTCTCAGTTGTGTAACGTAGTCTGTCCCTCCTATTTCAGGAGTCTTTATTCAACAAACATATCACATGCCCAGACAGTCTGACCTTGCTCATTATTTAACTACATGCATATGTATATATAACATATTTTGTTACATGTCACTTATTCACTATTGCTTCCTTCCTGTTCATGTCCTCCATCCTGAGGCCTCTGAGTTTATTTATTTATTATTTAATAAGCATCATTATCAGGCTTCCCTGGTAGCTCAGCTGATAAAGAACCCACCTCCAGTGGTAGACCAATGGTAGACCAGTGCAGGAGACCCCGGTTAGATTCCTGGGTTGGGAAGATCCCCTGGAGAAGGGCGTAGTCAGGGCATTTTCCAGACAGATCATGTGGGGATACACTTCTGGTGAAGGATGTGTTTGGTGGAACCTGGAATTTGGCATCTCCATCCTCTGCACCCGACTGTCTGTACATGATGCTCCACTGCCACCAATCTTCTAGCTGATGCAGAGGAGAAGTCTGATATCAGCTGGATTCTTTTTCCCTGTAGGTAATTTGTCATTTATGCCCCAAAGCTTATAAGCATTCTCTTTATCTTGAGAGCTGGCGTACTTTAGCAGGATATGCTAAGACTGTGCTTTTTCTTACTAATCCCAGCTGGAATTTGGCAAACCCTTTCAATTCACAGACTCAGGAGGGTTTTTTGACTCATAAAATTTGTCTTCTGTTATTTTTACCTTGTCTTTTCTCCATCTGTCCCTTTTTCACTTTTTTGAAGTTCTACTGTTCATGCATTAAGTTCTCTGCATCTCTTTTCCTAGTCTCTTATTTTTTATCTTGTGGTTTCCAAGTCTTTATAATTTTTTCCCAAGATTTCAAGTATTTTGAGTGCTTGTCTCTCTAAGCAATGGCTTAGACTTGGGTCCAATCATGACCAAAATCTCTTATTTGTTTTTTAGCCCCAAGATCACACTTTTCAGTCCCAGAGAGTCTTATTGACACTACCATCTACATCTTGTTACAATCCTTTTGTTTTAAAATTCAAGTTGTCGTCTATCTTTACCAGCCCCCCATTTCACTAGGTATCTTCTCCAAGTATCATGATTTATCTCCCTCTCTCAGGCTCTGGACCACTTAGATAGGTTATTTTTGTCACCTCTTTAGAACTCCAGTTTAGTTTGATTATTCATGCATCCTAAGCAGCAGAAGTTCTGCATGTGAGAAGGTAGAATTGGTGGTAGACCAATGGGGAGTCCCCTGCTAAATAAGTCTCTTGCCTACAGGGGCTTCCCTGAGCTTAAGTCTTCGTATGCTGTCTAACATCAAGAGCAAAAGAGAGTTAGCCCTTTGTTCTATTAATTCTTCAGCACCGATTGCCAAGGGATTCATGTCCATACATGGAGGGAAACACTGGCCTTTCCTTCATCCTCCCAGAGTCCTCAGGTCTCAAAGGATCAAGCACTTTCCACCAAGCATCTTAAAATATTCAGTTCTCATTCTGGAACTCCTGTAAGGTGATCTCTAGGTCCTGCTCAGTTCCATAGGGGATAACATTTGGAATTGCCACAAAGTCCAAGGCCTCACTTGAATTCAGCTGCCTCTGGACCCCACAAGTGAGAGGGGAGAGAAAGAGCTGGTCAGGTCACATATTTCTCAATTCTACATTTTAATCATTATTTGTATTAGATATTAGAAGGGACCATGGTACAAGGAAGTGAGCAGAAGAGAGAAGCATTCTGCAGTTCATCAAAATGTGAAGGAATGTGGGGCTGATATTTATTGAGCACCTACTACGTGCCTACAGGCAGTCATCGATGCTTTTGTACATTATCTCATTCCATCCTCCCTTCCAGCTTAGAGTTAAATATATTCATCCCCATTTGTCTTAGTCAACTCAAGCTGCTCTAATGAAATACTACAGACTGAGTGGTTTAAACAACAGATGTTATTTCTCACAGTTCTGGAGGCTGCACCATCCGCAGTCTAGGAGCCAGCTGACTCAGTTCTGGTGAGAGCTCTCTTCCAAGCTTGCAGATGGTCATCTCCTTGCTGTGTCCTCATATGACAGAATGAAGCTCTGGTTTTTCTGCCTCTTCTTATAAAGGCGCTAATCCCATCATGGGGGTCCTAACCTCATGACCTCATCTAAATTGACTTATCTCTCAAAGTCCTTACCTCCAAATACTGTTATGTTTAGAGCTGGGGTTTCATCATCTGAATTGGGGAGGGGGTACACCAGCACTCAGGCCTTCCCGGTGGCTCCATGGTGAAGAATCCACTCTCAATGCAGAGATGCAGGTTCAGTCCCTGAATTGGGAAGATCCCCTGGAGAAGGAAATGGCAACCCACTTCAGTATTCCCAGAGGACCTTGGTGGGCTACATACAGTTCATGGGGTCTCAGAAGAGTCAGATACAACTTAGCAACTAAACAATGACAACAGCAACATAAGCATTCATTCCATAACACCATTATCGTAAACAGTCATAAATGAGATATTCAAGTAGATTAAATATTTTGTTCAAAATCCAGCAGCTGAAAATGGCAGTGGTGAAACTGAAGCCAAGCTCTCCCTTATTCCAAGGGTCATGCCCTTTGTACTATACCATGCCAAGCACGGACATTCTTTTTAAAATCTTTTTCTTAAAGAACGCCTAACTCTGTCCAGGACTGCAGGTTATTTTGTAAGCCTTTACAGCATTTGCTTTTCCCTGTGGTAACACTACTTGGAACGAACTTGCTGTTCCTAAGCAGAGGCAGAATTCATTTTCCTGCTCTAGAATCTGCCAGGACTAAGAATAGGCCAGGGACGATCTGTGTATTTAATAACACTCTGAGCCGGGAGCGCCAGCCTGGTGAGGCATCACCTCAGCTAATGGAATGAGACTGGCAAGGGAGGCAGAGAGAGGCCTGTGGCCACTTTGCTGAGGCAGGGCTGGGGATCACCCGGGCTTGCCTCTGAGATGCTGGTCAGGCACACACACACACTCACCCATATATATGCGTACACATGTGCATGCCCACATACACACACACACACACACGTGTGTGCGAATTCACAATACATCTACATGCCCATACACACGTCTGCACACATACACACAGCATACACACATGATACAGTTTAAAACCTTTTTCAGCTTGATGTATGCTGGACTCTTTTATGAAATAGATGTAGTATGGAAGTAAAGAATAAGCCCTTTTCGGTCAATATCTTTGTGTTTAAAAACTCGTCTTTTTAAAGTCTCGAATTATATTGCACAAGCAACGTTCTGCTAACAATAAAGGAAACAAGAAATAAGGGGAAACATTTGGTCAGAATGCCTCTAGTCCAGCCTAACACTCTCTTAATTCCCCAGTGTTTCTTTGCATGTCTTCTTCAGATGGAGATGTATTTTGACAAAACTCCAGTCCTTTCTCACTCAGTCTTTTCCTGCTTTGCAGATTACTCTCAGAATTATCTTTGTTATCAGCCCGAGTTTAACCTCACAGAGCAGGATTTCCTAATTTACTTTGTTGTGTAAATATCCCTTGTTGTTGCCGTAGTTCAGTCGCTAAGCTGTGTTCAACCCCATGAATACCAGGCTTCACTGTCCTTTACTATCTCCCAGAATTTGCTCAACCTCATGTCCCTTGAGCCATCCAACAATCTCATCCTCTGTCACCCCCTTCTCCTGCCCTCAATCTTTCCTAGCATCAGGATCTTTTCCAATGAGTTGACTCTTCGCATCAGGTGGCCAAAGGATTGGAGTTTCAGCTTCAGCATCAGTCCTTCCAATGAATATTCAAGATTGATTTCATTTAGGATTGACTGGTTTGATCTCCTTGCTGTCCAAAGGATTCTCAAGAGTCTTCTCCAGCACCACAGTTCAAAAAACATCAATTCTTCAGTGCTCAGCCTTCTTTATCATCCAACTCTCACATCCATAAATGACCACTGGAAAAACCATAGCTTTGACTATATGGACCCTTATCAGCAAAATGATGGCTCTCTTTTTAATATGCTGTCTAGGTCTGTCATAGCTATTCTACTGAATATTCCTACTGCCTATCTTTTTGGTGTTTTTGTGGTTTAGTTGCTGAGTGGAGTCTGACTCTCATGACCCCACATACTGTAGCCTGTCAGATTCCTCTGTCCATAGGGACTTCTCAGGCAAGAATATTGGAGTGGGTTGCCATTTCCTTCTCTAGGGGATCTTTCAGACCCAGGCACTGAAACTGTGTCTCCTGCATTGAAAAGTGGATTCTTTACCACTGAGCCAGCTGGGAAGCCTGATGTATCTTTTTAGTTGTTGAAAAATTTTTTCCACCATAAATATTAGCACAGAGAATTCTTTTGTGAAGAGGGGTTTTAATGTTTTTGGAGTATGTGTTCAGGATGGATGGATGGGCTGCTGGATGGGTAATGGGAAAAGTTGGGCTAAAACTGTCTTATAAAACTCATCTTTGTGCAATGCTCAGGGAAATCCAGAGATGGTATGCTTGTAGCATACAGGAAAATGAGAGGTTGAAAGACGGGCTGAGCTGGGAGAGTCCAGGCAACCCCACCGCTACTTGAGTCAGAGCCTCACTTCCTTCTTGTACGTGTTAGACTCTTGCAGACCATCTTGTTTCATTAAACAGTTGGACTGCCAAACACATATTTGAACACTGAAGATCAAAATTATCCCGAAGAATATTCCTATTCAGCTTTCATTTGTTCATTAATGCATATTCTTATTCATTTATTCATTAATGCATATTCTCATTCATTTATTCATTGTTGCATCTTCTCAGTCATTTAATAATCCCTGAGTGAGTGTTTTCATTTATTTAATCACTGAGCACTTCTTGAAGATCTTTTATGCTCCTGGCTATACATCAAAGGCAAAATATGAATAGCAAGCCCCTGCTATTGGGCCCACAGTTTAGTATGAGAGAGAGAGAGGAATACTGGATAGTTGATCATGAGAAACACTCGGGAGCCACCAGGACATGAACTTACTTACTTCTCACAAGAGCCTTTGGGGGCAATCTTGTGATAGCCCCATTTTATAGATAAAGAGATTGAGGCTTAGTAACAAGTCAAAGATCACATGGCTGATGAATACTGTACCAGACTCAAACTGAATCTCTGCCCAGAGTGGGAGCTCTCTACTGCCATGCAACCCTGCATGTCTCAGAGAAGGGACTGATCAAGCAATGTGGCAAGTACTCTACAGTATAAGCCATGGGCTACCAAGGCTCCAAGAGAAAGAGGGAAAGTTGGGGAGATCCAGAGAGGGTAAGTGACTTCAGCAAAATTGCACAGCTCAGTGGGGATACATCTGAGCCTGGACACCAGGCTCCCTGACTCCCAGTCCAGTGCTCCTGCCTCATCACGCAGAGGACAAGCCCCTGGCTCTTTGCCCTCAGGTGGGGTGGGAAAGAAGCTGTGGTTTCCTGGGAAGTGATGTACTGTCCAGGGCAAGGATTATAGAAGCAATGACAAGGGGAAATTTCCCTGACAAGGGACAATGGCAATGTGGATTTTAAGCACAGCACATCCTCTCGGGCTCTCTGAAAAACTGGGTCAGCTCCCAATGCTGAATGCCCTCTTTGCCTGGAGTTTTCTACCTGCAACAGCATTTCACGCACCACAGACATCATTACTGCCCCCCAGGGGACTGAATGGCCTGACAGTGCTCCCCCAAAGTTAATGAACAAAATTGTACAAAATCTCAAGGAAATGAGAATCAGAGAAAATGTCCCTCCTTCCCTCTGGGGCTGAAGTTCTGAGACATGAAACCAAACCACTTTAACATGCACCTCTTTGCTTCTGCACAGGATGAAAAGGTGTACTTGAAAGGGGATGAAACAGGCACTGCAGGCCCTCTGGTGCTTAGCTCTCTCACTATCACAGGTCTCAGAAAACGTTTCATTGGGGGAACAAAGAAGAGCCCAGGCCTGTGGGTCTGGATACCCAAGATCTAGCTGCCAACTCAAAGAGTGACCTTGGGAGTGTCACTTCCCCCCACTGGCCTTCAGCCTCTCTCTACTGTCAAATGAGGGAATTAGCCAGGTGTATCTGTCAGGGTTCTCCAAAGAAACAGAAACAATAAGATAGCTTTATATATGGGTATATTTATAAGCATATAAACATATATCCTTACATATATCTTTATCTATCTATCTATATACGTATATGTACATATATGTATCTTTATCCATATATATCCATATATCTATATTCTTACATGTATCTTCATATCTATCTATATTGATATCAATGTTGTTGAGTTGCTAAGTTGTGTCTGACTCTTACGACCCCACAGACTTAGCCCACCAGGCTACACTCTGTCCATGGGATTTCCCAGGCAAGAATACTGGAGTGGGTTGCCATTGCCTTCTCCAGGTCAATATCAGTACTGATATATAAAAAGATATACTTTAAGGAACTGGCTTACATGGTTGTGGGACTTAAAATGTGTAGGGCAGGCTGGCAAGCTAGAAACTCAAGCAAGAGTTGTTGCTGCAGTCTGAAAGCAGAATTTCTTATTCCAGGAAACTTCAAGTTTACTCTCAAGAACTCCACGTGGTGGGCTGGTAAGATGAAGACAACGGCATGATGGTGGTGGTGGGATAATGATGGTGATGGTGATGATATGATACTGATGAGATGATGAAGTGTGTGTGCGTGCCTGCTTCCGTTGTATCCGACTCTCTGCCACCCCGTGGACTGTAGCCCACCAAGGTCCTCTGTCCATGGGATTCTCCAGGCAAGAATACTGGAGTGGGTTGCCCTGCCCTCCTCCAGAGGATCTCCCCAATGCAGGGATCAAACCCATGTCTCCTGCAGCTCCTGCAGGTGGGTTCTTTACCACTAGCCCTCCCTGGGAAGCCCGATGTAGTGTGCAGATATATGTAAGGATATGTAAGGCCGCTGTAGTGTACAGCAGCTCCACGAATACTGCTCTAACAATACCCAGTTTGGACAGAGGCAAAAAAATGGGTACTGAAAGAATATAAACTTAATGTGATCACATCTGAGTTCTCATTCCAGTTTTATCACGTTATTGCAAGTGGTTTAACCTCCCTGACCTCATTCATCCAACATATGTAGATAAGATTTATCCCAAGGACCAAAGGATAGTAAATCCTGCCTCAGCTGGCTGCCATTCCCCAGGAGGTCTTTGAGGGAAATTTAGGCTCAGAGAAGCAGCAGAGAGGCCTTTGTGACCAGGTGGGACCCTCATGTAGGTGATGAATGCTCACCTACAGCTGTGAACTTTCCTGAGTAGCTGGCTTGGCTGACCTTGGGCTGACATTGGCTGAGACACTGGTTCTGCTCCCAAACCCTGAAAGCTTGTGTCTGGGGTCACCTCCCGCCTCCCCGGACCTCCCTTCAGCCTCCCTGCCCTAAGACACACCCTCGCCCCCGCCCCACTCTTTCTCTGTTTTCATCAGCCTCTCAGCTTTCAAAGACAGTGCCCACAGCCTTACAATGGCTCTCTTTATAATTTTCCTTTCTGCCATGATTCACCTGCATAAATACTTTAACTACTGAATTACAATAAGTTTAAGATTTTGAATGTGCCTTCCCGCTAAATATCATATACACTTAACATCCTCAGTTGTGTTTAGTTGCTGTATGTTATTTTTAATACCTGTGAATCCCCTCGCATGAGGGTCAGAGGGGAGCTCCAAGCCAGGTCCATCTCGGCCATCTGGTTTCAGGATTTCATGCCCACGTTTACTCAAATATTTCCTGTTATTGGATGGTTGGCTTCCTTCAGATTTCCCCTTTCGTAGATGATTCTAGGATTCCTGCCTGTGGGCGCAGAGGTTTTCCCAGTTTGGAATCGTGTGTTCTCGGGCTGTTTTCAGAGGACCTCTGCTCCATCGGGTGGTCTGCGTCAGTTTGCAGAGGACCTCTGCTCCATCGCGTGGTCTGTGTCAGTTTGCAGAGGACCTCTGCTCCATCGGGTGGTCTGTGTCAGTTTGCAGAGGACCTCTGCTCCATCGGGTGGTCTGTGTCAGTTTTAGATTTTGAATGTGCCTTCCCGCTAAATATCATATACACTTAACATCCTCAGTTGTGTTTAGTTGCTGTATGTTATTTTTAATACCTGTGAATCCCCTCGCATGAGGGTCAGAGGGGAGCTCCAAGCCAGGTCCATCTCGGCCATCTGGTTTCAGGATTTCATGCCCACGTTTACTCAAATATTTCCTGTTATTGGATGGTTGGCTTCCTTCAGATTTCCCCTTTCGTAGATGATTCTAGGATTCCTGCCTGTGGGCGCAGAGGTTTTCCCAGTTTGGAATCGTGTGTTCTCGGGCTGTTTGCAGAGGACCTCTGCTCCATCGCGTGGTCTGTGTCAGCTCGGCAACATCCTCACCTCCTGCCTCCTCCCCTGCATCTCGGGGAAATGCACAAACTCAAAATCCCCCAAATCCTCTTGCAGGATGATTCCCATTTAGTTTCTGCAAAAGAGAGGTCCTTCTTGAGAATGGAAGGGAAAAGAGAAGAATCCATTATGATTTGAGACAGCTGGGATCATCAGTACCAAATGCTCTTCATCTCAGGTGTCCCCTGGAGTCAGCCTGCTCCAGTGCTGCAGGGAGCTAGTCAGTGATGGTGCCATCTGCGGAACATCAGGGCCTTCGGATTATCTCAGATGGACACTTTGGTGTCCCCTTGTAGGTCCCCTCTTCGGGGATAATAAACACCTCCCCTGGGGAGTTCCTGGTGGTCCAGTGGTTGGGAATCTGCGCGCCGATGCAGCAGACACGGGTTCGATTCTCCATCTGGGAGAATCGCAGAAGCCACGGAGGAACTGAACGCCACGATGACTGAGCCTGTGCTCTGGTGCCTGTGCTTTGCAACAAGAGAAGCACCGCGGTGAGAAGCCCAGGCACTGCAACAAGGAGTAGCCCCTGCTCACCGCAACCAAAGAAAGCCCATGCCCAATAACAAAGCTTCAGCGCAGCCGTAAATAAACATAAACACATCCCCTGGATGCTGATGGCTCACAGCTATGTCCCTCACTGGGCCTTGCCTTCCACGTTGGGCTAATCCACAGCCAAGTGTATGTCCTCTCCTGATGGCCAGTTCCCGGACACATAGGCCCTACTCTCTTGCTCCAGGTTGGGACAATGATGGGTCATCCCATCTCTAGAGCTCCCCATTCGATTGGCTGAGACCTCCAGGTAACCATATTAAAAGTCAACTTTTCCTTCCACCCGACCCTTCATTCCTCACTTCCTTACAGGTGTGTCTCCCCAAAGGACTCTCCAGTGGAACTACGCATGCAACTCCTTCTCAAAGCCTGTTTCCAGGGAACTCATCCCAAGACATTGGTCTTTGCTGCCCAAGACCTTATAACAGTCATATAAGTGGAGCAACTGGCAGTAATCATCCTAACTACAACAGAAATTGGGACAAAAAGTGGACTTCTGCTGGAACAGCAAACCTAAAACATGTACCCTTTCCTTAGTGGTAGGGTGATGGGCATTGATGAAAATTAAGACTTAGGATGGAACTATATCAACTCGTTATATTATAAAATAGTACAGTTCAGTTCAGTCGCTCAGTCGTGTGCAGCTCTTAGTGACCCCATGGACTGCAGCATGCAAAGCAGGCTTCCCTGTCCATCACCAACTCCTGGAGCTTGCTCAAACTCATGTCCATCGAGTCGGTGATGCCAACATAAGGTCAAACCGTTGCTTGCAGTTACCTGGGAGGCAGACCCTGAGCTTATTGAAATGCAACTCTAGGGCAAGAATTGGGAAAACATCATTAGTGCTGGTTACTATTGACTGGATTTGATAAGACATTATAAGAACAGATAAGCTCAGATTTTAAAAAAAAAAAAAAAAAAAGAGGGCAATAGAGACTCCAGAAATTAGGGCCTTTGCAGGGATGAAAAAAACCAATTGTTTCTAGATCCAAAACAGGAAGAGATGGGATCAAAAGAGCCTTTAAGGTACAAAGTCCCGCTGAACTTTCCAGGAAAGATCAATCCACAGCAGAGATCAGAGTAAGGGTGTGGGCTGCCAACCTGCTGCTCCAGATGACCTCAGTGGGACCCCCATTAAGTTGGGTGCAGCATGGGGCAAGGGAGCTAAGGAATAATGCAGATTGGGAACTAGTTTAGAAACAAGCTCTGGGTGCAGTTACTGATGCACAGACCCAGCTGGAAGCAAATATATCAGTAAAGAGCTGTTTTTGAGGGTCATCTTACCAAGGAAATCATATAGCCAGGCTGAGGAAGCCTTTCACAGTTCAAGTTTTAAAACAATCCCTCTGCCAAAACTTCTGAAACACCAAGTGAGCCAGAGTCAAGGAGTCCCCAGGGAGGGCTTAACTTCTCAGTGAACATTTCATATGCTCTTGTTTACTTAAGAAGGACCACATAAAGTTCTCTAGAGGCAGGATGAAACATAATTTAACTGCTAGAACAATTAAACTACTGATTGCCTCCAAATGACTTTCAGTTTACTGATGGAGAAATTGAGACCCAGACTGGGCTCCAGGATAAAATAAGCCTTACATTTTAGGTCTACTTTGTTTAATGCTTTTGAAGAGTGAAAGTGAAAGTTATTCAGTCGTGTCCGACTGTTTGCAACCCCATGGACTATACAGTTCATGGAATTCTCCCGGCCAGAATCCTGGAGTAGGTAAACTTTCAGAGGATCGTCCCAATCCAGGGATTGAACCAGGTCTCCCGAGTTGCAGGCGAATTCTTTACCAGCTGAGCCACAAGGGAAGCCCACGAATATTGGAGTGGTAGACTTTCCCTACTCCAGTGGATCTTCTCACCCCAGGAATCGAACCGGAGTCTCCTGCATTGCAGGCAGATTCTTTACCAACTGATAAATAGTATTTGTTTCATATAAATAAATGTGTTAATGCATTTATGCTGCTGCTGCTGCTGTGTCGCTTCAGTCGTGTCCGACTCTGTGCTACCCCATAGATGGCAGCCCACTAGGCTCCTCTGTCCCTGGGATTCTCCAGGCAAGAATACTGGAGTGGGTTGCCATTTCCTTCTCCAAAAATGCATTTATAAATACTACTATTTTCAAAGACAAGCCCAACCTAGTTTTCATTGCACACTCCATTCCCACGCTGACGTACAGCCAGGTTTGAGGTTTCCTGTGAAGCCAGCTGTCTCTCCTGAACTTTCGCTGCACTACTTCCTTGATCTGGAATGCCCGTCCCGACAGGTACTTCCATGCGTCTCCACCTCCCAAACTCACCTGATGCACACCTGCCCATTTTTCAAGTTGGGCTTTCTCTGTGCTCCCAGATAGAGTAAACCACCTCTACCCTGAGCCCGTGGAGCCTTCTGCACACCTGCCTCTCATAAGTACTGCCTTCTCTTCTCAGCTGTGAACTCTCTGAGTCCAAGATCTGTGTTTCGTGGTTTCTGTATCCCCTGAACCAGAACATACATCAGTTTGAGTTATTCACCAGCTTTGGTGTGAGAGATTGGATTTAGAGAGAGGGGCCCTTTTTACCTGATGGTTTCTAGTATGTTGAAAGACCATGCAAAGTGGGCAGCTGGGCAACCCTGGTCCTCAAGGCTGGGCACCAACCACACCCTGCTACATCTCCCTGCAACCAGCGGATCTTGTTCTTATAAGTAAGGAAACCTAAACAGCACACTTCTAACATAGATCAAAAAATAAACCTAGAGAAATTTTAAAATATGTTGAATTAAATGAAAATGAAAACCCAACTTGTAAATTTATAGGAGATGCAGGAAAAGTGCCACTGAGAGGGAAGTTTACAGACTGCACACAAAGGTTAAAAAGGAGAAAGGTATAAAATCAACAATTTGTGTTTCCACTTCAGGAAACTAAAAAAAAAAAAAAGCAAATTACTCCAAAGTAAACAAAAGAAAAGAAATAATAAGAATTAGAGCAGAAATCAATGAATTTGAAAACAGAAAATCAATGAAACCAAGAACTAGTTCTGTGAAAAGATCAATAAAATTGATAAACCTCTAGCCAGCCTAACTAACAAAAAAGAGAGAGAAGACACAGATTACTAATATCAGAAATGAAAGTAGGGACATCGCTACAGATTCCATGGACATTAAAAGGATAATAAAGGAATACTATGAATAACTCAACACCAACAAATCTGATAACCAAGATGAAACAGACCAATTCTTTCAAACATACAAGCTGACAGAACTCATAAAGAAGAAGCAGGCCATCTGAATAGGCATATATCTATTATAGAAGATGAATCCAGCAGGGATGTGGTGGGGAGAGGGATTCAGGATGGAAAGGAAAAATGTATGCCTATGGCCGATTCATACTGAGATATAGTGAAAACCATCACAATATTGTAATTATCCTCCAGTTAAAATACATTTTTTTAATAATCAACAATCTTCCCAAACCAAAAATATCAGGTCTAGATGGGTTCACCAGTGAGTTCTACTAAACATTCAAGGTAGAAATTATACCCATGCTCTACAATCTCTTTCAGAGGATGGAAGCAGAGGAAATATTTCCTAACCCAGTCTATGAGACCAGCATTATCCTTTTACCACAGCCAGACAAAGGCATTACAAGGAAACGGCAGGCTCATCTCTCTCATGAACATGGATGCAAAAAGCCTCAATAAAATATTAACAAATTGAACCCAATAGTGTATAAAAAGAATTACACTCCACAAATAAGTGGGATTTATTCTGGGTATACAAAGCTGGTTCAACATTCAAAAGCAAGGGAGCCTAGAAAGAAAGTTAGGGAAAGAAACCTAGGAACCAGGAAGGAGGCATTGTCTGAGAGAGTTCTCTCTTAGGAACTCCCCATGAATAGGACAGGCCCTGTAGGACTCTAATTCTGCCAAGATCAGACACCTGAATAGGGTGGGCAAACTAGATTCACATTCCAGTTGTTCCTTGTTGTTCCCCCTCAATATTCAATGAAATCTTTGGAATCTCTTACGGTGTCAGCCCAGGAATTCAAGAGCAGGGGCTTGGTTTTATACAAGCTCTGATATTCAAGGGTGAAGGTGGCCACTGTGCTCAGTTCCTCAGTACTGTCTGACTCTTTGGAACCCCATGGCCTGTAGCCCTCCAGGCTCCTCTGCCCGTGGAATTTTCCAGGCAAGAGTGCTGGAGTGGGTTGCCATCCCCTTCTCCAGGGGATGTTCCCAACCCAGGGATTGAACCCAGGTCTCCTGCGCTGCAGGAAGGTTATTTACTGTCTAAGCCACCAAGGCATCCACACAAACAAAGAAGGCTCTTTACACACAATGGCTACCATTTACTGAGCATCTGCTCTGTGCCAGACTCTTTATAAACCAACTCCAGTCATCTTAAAGATGGTTGAGGTTCCCAACCCAACTTCCCAAATCTGAAGCTCCAAGAGGTTTAAGTGACTGGCCTGAGAACCACAGCAAATAGCAGAGCTGGGATTTGAACCCAGGCTGGTCAGACTCCAAAGCTTATACTATTTCCAGTTTTATTCTGTACCTGCTGCTTTGTCCCTTCCCTGTTAAACGCAGCTCTGCACTATTCTAATTTCCTTACTCAGTCAGTCAGTATCGTCCCACTGTGTGTCAGGTTCTGTGTGCCATTGAACATTTGGGATGACCAAGGTATGAAAAACAAAGGGCAAGAAGACCAACTGCCTGAGTTTTGCACCATCTAAATTACCAAAGCTGATCTCAGTCAAATGTGAGATAAAGGCCCAGATGGTCAATGTCCTCTTCCCATTTCAGCTTCCCACTTGGCCTTGCCTGCAGTTGCAGCTCGTGTCTGCTGGTGGAAAAGCTGGGTTTAGAAGCCACCCTCCTTCCTTGCCTGCACTGCCGTGGCCATGGCCCTTTATCTCAGAAGCGTGATGGCAGAATAGTCATCTGGGATCCTAAGTTCTAGGCTGACCATTAAGACCCAGGACTGGTCAGCTGGTGGAGCCCCTGCTGTTCTTTCTGTGGGGCATTTTCACTGAATAAAACACCCTTGGAAGCCAATGAAATAAATCTGTGGCGATGTCAACATAGGTGCTGCAACGAGGGAGAGCTGGGGACAGGTAAGGTCCTTCTGCCAAGCCTCAAATCACTACACAGAAGAATTATCGGGTCACTGCTGAGAAGACATATGGTCTCAGCTCGCGAATTCGAGAGCTGCTGCTGCTAAGTCACTTCAGTCATGTCCAACTCTGTGGGACCCCATAGACAGCAGCCCACCAGACTCCCCCATTCCTGGGATTCTCCAGGCAAGAACACTGGAGTGGGTCGCCATTTCCTTGGGGCTTGGTTTTATACAAGCTCCAATATTCAAGGGTGAAGGCATCCACATAGGAACATTAATAATCAGAGGGAAGCTGATGGCTTAATGACATCCTTGGATGTCGTTAAGTGCTGTGCATTTTAACTCCAGTACAGTAGAGTATATAAAGGCACCCTGGAGTGACACTGATGGTTGGACTTCGGGTCCTTGAAAGGCTAATGGAAATGTTCCTGGAGCCCCTGTCTGAGCCCTTGTAATAACAGGAAACTCACTATTTAATGCAGACTATTCTGTGTGGGGATGCTTGAGAGTGGAGTTCCACGTCCTCCACCAGACTCTTTAGACTCTGTTCTTTATACCCTAAGCAGCAGAAAGAGGCCTCTCCCCCTGGATCCCAGCCAGAAACTGGAGTATCGCTCTTTCTTCATCAGAGTTCTTTTTGTTCATATAAAGCAAACTCTTTGGAGGGGAGAGGGGAAAATTTAGCGCGTTAGCATAGGTCCATTTCTTGTGCTCCAGAGCCCCCTGCTGGCTACATATGAATCTTGCTGGTCCTTGGACCCACCAACTTAGAAAACTCCCAGTTTAAGATGTTCAGACTTTTCTACTGGTGAAATCAAATCCATGTCATGCAAAATCCATGGAGCTGAAGGTGGTTTATTCTACAATTAGTGCTGAAGGTCAACAGTATGGAGGTGGGTGGTGGAGAGGATTTAATTAGCTTTGACTTCATGCATTACGCTGATATGAATTCCAGATGAATTAAAGAGTGACATAAAAATATGGAGCACTGAAAGAATTAGATTCAGTTGGTAAAGAATCTGCCTGCAACGTGGGAGACCTGGGTTTGATCCCTGGGTTGGGAAGATCCCTTGGAGAAGGGAAAGGTGAGCCACTCCAGTATTCTGGCCTGGAGAATTCCATAGACTGTATAGTCCATGGTGTTGCAAAGAGTCGGACATGATTGAGTGACTTTCACTTTCATTTTCACTTTCAAGAGAAGTAGAAGATGCACATTTATTTGTTTCATGGTGGAAAATATTTTATAAACGCAAAACCAAGACAGGACTTCACAAAGGAAAACTTTAATAGATTTGACAAGCAGAACTATGTTCATTTTCTCATGGCTGTTGTCTTGGATTAAAATAGATGTAGGATGTGTGAAGCACAGCTGGATGAAGCACAAGCTGGAATCAAGATTGCCAGGAGAAGTATCAATAACCTCAGATATGCAGATGATATCCCCTCATAGCAGAAAGTGAAGAAGAACTAAAGAGCCTCTTGATGACTGTGAAAGAGAAGAGTGAAAAAGCTGACTTAAAACTCAACATTCAGAAAACTAAGCTCATGGCATCCGGTTCCATCACTTCAAGGCAAAGAGATGGGGAAACAATGGAAACAGTGACACACTTTGTTTCCTTGGGCTCCAAAATCTCTGCAGATGGTGACTGCAGCCATGAAATTAAAAGATGCTTACTCCTTAGAAGAAAAGTTATGACCAACCTAGCTAGCTAATAAAAAGCAGAGACATTACTTTGCTGACAAATGTCCATCTAGTCAAGGCTATGGTTTTTCCAGTAGTCACTTATGGATGTGAGAGTTGGACGATAAAGAAAGCTGAGTGCCAAATAATTGATGCTTTTGACTGTGGTGTTGGAGAAGACTCTTGAGAGTCCTTTGGACTGCAAGGAGATACAATCAGTAAACCCTAAAAGAAATCAGTCCTGAATACTCATCAGAAGAACTGACTCTGAAGCTAAAACTCCAATACTTTGGCCACCTGATGCGAAGAACTGACTCATTTGAAAAGACCCTGATGCTGGGAAAGATTGAAGGTGGGAGAAGAAGGGGGTGACAGAGGATGAGATGGATGCCATCACCAACTCGATGGACGTGAGTTTGAGCAGGCTCTGGGAGTTGGTGATGGACAGGAAAGCCTGGTGTGCTGCTGTCCATGAGTCATAAAGAGTTGGACATGGCTGAGTGACTGAACTGAACTGAGGACATGTGAAATGAAAGTATCTCCTGCTATATTAATAAACAAGAAATGGCACAGCCATCAGCAATTTCTGGCCTCCAAATATGAATGAAGTTTCCCAAAACTGCAATCCAGCAGATACTCCCAACCCCCATGGTGACTGCTGAGGAGCTGGGGGAATGCAAGAAGCAAGACGAAAAAAGAAACAGAACTGGCCCCAGATATCTTAGGTGTATATGAAAGGAAAGAATTCAGTGAGCCCAGAAACTTGCATCTTCCCCATACATAGAATGCTAAATTCCTTAGCCTGATAACTGATCTTTGATGTTTAGACTACCTGTTCCTTTTGTTGCAAACTTCTGAATAGCATGACTTTCCCTCCTGCCTCCATGGAGCAGTTTTCTCAGAGCTACTGAGATGCTGTTTCTCCAGCTCTGAGTCCTTAACATCCCCACCAGATAAAATACCTCTTTACTTTCAAGTTGTGGCTATATTTTTCAGTCTGCAGTTGGAGATTTGGTTTATTGGGAAAGGGCTCTCACTTGTCTTGGTGGCTCAGACAGTAAAGAAGTCACCTGCAGTGCAAGAGACGCGGGTTCAGTCCCGGGGTCAGGAAGATCCCCTGGAGAAGGGAATGGCAACCCGCTCCAGTATTCTTGCCTGAAGAATCCCATGGACAGAGGAGCCTGCAGGCTACAGTCCATTTGGTCTCAAAGAGTTTGACACACCTGAGCAACTAGAGCACACACATACACACACACACACACACACACACACACACACACACTCACTTGTCAGGGAGGAGTAAGACAAGCAAGATGGACAGACAGGAAAGTTGAACTGCAGTGCAAATGCAGCAGCGCTGTCTACACGGGGAATTCTAGAACTGGGAGAGCGCCTCCAATTGTCCTGAATGAAGGCCAAGGGCTCAGCCTTTGGCATTCCAGTGCAGGCCTGCCACTGGATGTGCGATGCCCTAGGGAGTCAATTCCCAGGTGTGAGTCAGCTGTGAGCTATCTACGAGCAGCCCTCCTGGTAGCTGGGGAAATAGGTGCCTCTGTCCTGCTGGGAATCCAGACGGCACACTATAGTACCCACTACACCAGTATTTGTCTGAGCCCCTGTCATCCTGTTGCAGGGAGAAACCATGCTGACTCCATGTTGGAACTGTTTCTTTGACTTGCTTTTCATGGCGTGCATTTTTTAAAATATAAATTCATTTATTTTAATTGTAGGCTGATTACTTTACAATATTATGTTGGTTTTGCCATACATCAACATGATTCCACCACGAGTGTAGACGTGTTCCCTGTCTTGAACCCCCCTCCCACCTCCCTCACCATACCATCCCTCTGGGTCATCCCAGTGCACCAGCCCCAAGCATCCTATATCATACATTGAACCTGGACTGACAATTCGTTTCATATATGATATTATACATGGTTCAATGCCATTCTCCCAAATCATCCCACCCTCTTCCTCTCCCACAGAGTCCAACAGACTGTTCTATACATCTCTGTCTCTTTTGCTATCTCGCATACAGGGTCATCATTACCATCTTTCTAAATTCCATATATATGTGTTAGTATACTCTATTGGTGTTTTTCTTTCTGGCTTACTTCACTCTGTATAATAGGCTCCAGTTTCATCCACCTCATTAGAACTGATTCAAATGTATTCTTTTTAATGGCTGGGTAATACTCTATTGTGTTATGTACCACAGCTTTCTTATCCATTCATCTGCTGATGGACATCTAGGTTGCTTCCATGTCCTGGCTATTATAAACAGTGCTGCGATGAACATTGGGGTACACGTGTCTCTTTCAATTCTGGTTTCCTCGGTGTGTATGCCCAGCAGTGGGATTGCTGGGTCATAAGACAGTTCCATTTCTAGTTTTTTAAGGAATCTCCACACTGTTCTCCATAGTGGCTGTACTAGTTTGCATTCCCACTGACAGTGTAAGAGGGTTCGCTTTTCTCCACACCTTCTCCAGCATTTATTGCTTGTAGACTTTTGGATAGCAGCCATTCTGTCTGGTGTGAAATGGTACCTCATTGTTGTTTTGATTTGCATTTTTCTGATAATGAGTGATGTTGAGCATCTTTTCATGTGTTAGCCATCTGTATGTCTTCTTTGGAGAAATGTCTATTTAGTTCTTTGGCCCTTTTTTTGATTGGGTCATTTATTTTTCTGGAATTGAGCTACAGGAGTTGCTTGTATATTTTTGAGATTAATTGTTTGTCAGTTGCTTCATTTGCTATTATTTTCTCCCATTCAGAAGGCTGTCTTTTCACCTTGTTTATAGTTTCCTTTGTTGTGCAGAAGCTTTTAATTTTAATTAAAGTCCCATTTGTTTATTTTTGCTTTCATTTCCAGTATTCTGGGAGGTGGGTCATAGAGGATCCTTTTGTGATTTATGTTGGAGACTGTTTTGCATATGTTCTCCTCTAGGAGTTTTATAGTTTCTGGTCTTACATTTAGATCTTTAATCCATTTTGAGTTTCTTTCTGTGTATGGTGTTAGAAAGTGTTCTGGTTTCATTTTTTTACAAGTGGTTAATCAGTTTTCCCAGCACCACTTGTTAAAGAGATTGTCTTTAATCCATTGTATATTCTTGCCTCCTTTGTCAAAGATAAGGTGTCCATAGGTGTGTGGATTTATCTCTGGGCTTTCTATTTTGTTCCATTGATCTGTATTTCTGTCTTTGTGCCAGTACCATACTGTCTTGATGATGTGGCTTTGTAGTAGAGCCTGAAGTCAGGCAGGTTGATTCCTCCAGTTCCATTCTTCTTTCTCAATGTTGCTTTGGCTATTTGAGGTTGTATTTCCATACAAATTGTGAAACTATTTGTTCTAGCTCTGTGAAAAATACCGTTGGTAGCTTGATAGGGATTGCACTGAATCTATAGATTGCTTTGGGTAGTATACTCATTTTCACTATATTGATTCTTCCAATCCATGAACATGGTATATTTCTCCATCTATTAGTGTCCTCTTTGATTTCTTTCACCAGTGTTTTATAGTTTTCTATATATAGATCTTTAGTTTCTTTAGGTAGGTATATTCCTAAGTATTTTATTCTTTTCATTGCAATGGTGAATGGAATTGTTTCCTTAATTTCTCTTTCTATGGCATGCATTGTTATAATCATATAATATAGCCTGCCTCAGAGAATCCTGCCCCTCTGCCTGACTGTTAAAATGCCTTTGTTCAGAATCTTGTCCACCAGTAGGAGGCAGGAAGGAAGAAATTGACACACCCGCCTGCCTGAGGCTTGCCTTTCTAGGGGATATTTATAAGATTAATGATCTTTTTACTTTGTTTCCTCACTTTTCTCCCATCTCTAATCCATTAAAGAACCTGGCCTTCAGACCCCAACAAGATCAGCCAGCTTCCCGAATAAAGTCCTCTTCCTTGCCTTAAAATACCTCCTCTGTCTCTCAGATTTGTTGGCCTCTCGTGAAGCAAGCCGAACAAGGTTGGCCTCAGTAACAATCCCATCCTTGGCAGTAATAGCGATGAATATTTTAAAATAGTTGCCAGTTTGGGGGGTAGAAAATGGAATAGTTTTAATTTGTTATCTTTTAATTCCTTTATTTACTAATTTCCCCCATCTAATGTGACATGCCTAGTCAAATCCTTGCTCTTTTTTCTACTAATTAATTTAGCTTCTTTATAAAGTAGGAGATTGCATCACAACCAATCAACAAAGGTAATGTGAGAGCAAATTCTGAGTGGAAGATGTCTCCCATCATATTAATTATAAAGCTTTAAGTGTATTCCTAAGAACAGAAAAGCATCACATCCTCATTTATGCTTACCCCCCATCCCAACCAGCTGCATTTTGATCCCACTCTCTTCCTTATTCTTTAAAGCCCTGAAGACAACTTTGATGAATGCCAGCTGTCAACTGCTAAAATGATAATCAAGCTCTTTTGAGAGAAATTTATCTTCTAGCAAAAAGGCACTTAGCTCCTTTTGAGATGTTCCAAAATCTGGATTTGATTACTAAATCTTTTGTATCTCAAAAAAAAAAAAAAAGTACTTGTGTACTGGCCTCTTTTTAAAAAGCTGTTTTTTTCTTAAGGATTACCTTCTGAGCAAAAAATCACATTGTCAAGACATGAGACTTTTCTTTATAATGAATATAAAGTTCACGTATTGGTATAGTTAAAGTATTCTGAGAAAGGCTCTTGTTAAAATAGACTTGGTGGAGCTGAAACTTTGAAAATCATTTCTAAGTAAGAGACAATAGACTATTGAAGATAGAAACAATGTAGCATCTTATTGTCACAGCCATTTAATTCAATTTCACAAGTGACTTCTGAGTTTCTGCCATCTGGAAGGCACCAGACTAAGCTCTATTGTTCTCTATGCCCACAATTCCTTGATTCAGCATCCGATTCCAGACTTTTCTCCAGCCATACCCCATACAGTACAGCCACACAGGACCCTGAGATGGGCCCCCAGGGTCTCCCTGTCCCCATGCTGCTGTATCTGTGATTGAGGTTTTCTCTCATTATCCTCTTTCTCCCTACAATATACGGCTTCTGAGACCTCAGGCTGCAGCCTAAATTCCCTCTCTGTGTAAACTGTTCTCTCTCCTCTGTCCCCAGCAAAGTCACTCTTCCTTCTCTAGTTTTTGTCAATTGTTCTTTCTCACCATCAACAGAGGCTACAGCTTCTTCAAGGGAATGAGCTGCCTCTCCAAATCATGGGGAAGCTGTAGGCATTGTTAACATGAGTTTGTGGATGGGCACAGAAGCAGATCTGAAAGCAGTCGGTATTTACAAAATGTCTTCTTCACAGAGTTGAAGTGATTTAATTATAACAACAACTGTGCAGGCTCGATACTGTGTTATCCCATTTTTGTTGTTGTTAAGAAATAAAGATTGAGAGAAAGAGAGTAGGGGAGGGGAGGCAGGAACAGAAAGAAAAAGAATTAAGAAAGTTCCTCCCTTCAAGGGGTTTACAAGCTAGTGGGAGAAAGAGAAACTGCGTGCACTTATTAGTAATCGGGGCTTCCAGGGGGGCGCTTGGTGGTAAAGAACCCGCCTGCCAATGCAAGAGACATAAGAGTTGCAGGTTTGATCCCTGGGTCAGGAAGATCCCCTGGAGGTGGGCATGGCAACCCACTCCAGTATTCTTGCCTGGAGAATCCCAGGGACAGGGGAGCCTGGCAGGCTATAGTCCATGGGGTTGCAAAGAGTCAGACATGACTGAAGCGACTTAGCACGCGTGCAGTAGTAATAGAGGCTTAAATAAAATATTGCATAACTGGTCTTGGAGGTCAAGAGGTGAAAGAGATGAATCCCAGTTTAAGGGGAAAAGAATGTTCACTCTGATTTCCCCCTGAGTCAGGAAAATCCTAGCAATAACTTAAACATACCACACAGGGGCAGAAGAAGCCCATTAGAACTAGGATTTAATCCTCAACAAGTTTGTTCCTGTTCATACTTCTGTGCTAAGTATGCATTGGAGAAGGAAATGGCAACCCACTCCAGTGTTCTTGCCTGGAGAATCCCAGGGACAGGGGAGCCTGGTGGGCTGCCATCTATGGGGTCGCACAGAGTCAGACACGACTGAAGTGACTTAGCAGCTTAGCAGCATACTTCTGTGCTAAGTCATGTCAGACTCTTTGTGACCCCGTGGATTGTAGCCCACCAGGCTCCTCTGTCCAAGGGATTCTCCAGGCAAGAATACTGCAGTGGGTTTCCATGTTCTCCTCCAGGGGATCTTCCCGACCCAGGGATTGAACCTGTATATCTTATGTCTCCTGCATTGGCAGGCAGATTTTTAACGCTGAGCCACTGAGGAAGCCCGTTCATACTTCCACATTGGATAAAATCATGGAAGGAAGTTAGGTCTCTTACATTATTGAGTGCCTACTATGTGTCAGAATATTTACAGTTAATCATGTTGACTAAAATGATGTACAACATGAGAGTTGTGAGTTAAGCCTTAATAGGGGCAACATGAAGACTATAACCCAGGAGACAGCTCCTCAGATGGCTTTGAGAGGCAGCTCCAAAGAGGCAGTGGGAGAAAGCCAATATACAAGATTTTGGCGAAGGGGGAGTTCAATCCAACCAAGTATTCATTTTTAAAAAGGTCTTCTGCTAGTCATGAAGAGCTGATGTCACCATGAGGGGATTTACTGCTTTCCTAGATATGAGGAGATGCAAAGGTTGGGATCATGAAATCAGTTTCTGAAAATGTTTAACTATCTAAAGACTTGTTCCACCAGATTCCCTGGAGCACAGAGTGCCTCACTCTCCACCCTGAACTCAAAGGTCAGCAGCTGCAGCAGCACAGGCAGGTAGCAAATGTCCTTGTTGCTGCCCAGTCTCTGGGAAATGCTCTTGGCAAGTGCCAATTTGTAGTTGACACTCATCTAGTCTATGTAAGGGATTCTTATCTGTGTCCCAGTGCCACCCCATTCCTATCCACTCTTCAGTCTCAAGGGTGATGTAACTTGTCCAAGGTCACACATATGGGACTCCCCTGGTGGTTTAGTGGTTCGTGCAGGGGAACAGTTTCGATCCCTGGCCTGGGAAGATTCCATATGCCGAGAGCCAACTAAACCCGTGGACCACAGCTACTGAGTCTGTGCTCCCTGGAGCCTGTGCGCTGAAGCAAGAGAAGCCACTGCAACGAGAATCCCACACACCACAACTAGAGAGTACCCGCCTCTGGACAGAACTAGAGAAAGCCCATGCAAACAGCAAAGATCCAGCACAGCCAAAATAAATAAACAAAAGGTCACACATATGGTCGGCAGGAGAGTTGGGCTTCAAGCCCGTGTTGGATTCTGAAGTCTTTTTTATTCCTTTCATTTCTTTTATTTTCTTTCCTTTTTCCTTTTTACATTTTTAGATTCCAAATAATACAAGAACACATTCTCATTGTTAATTAAGACATTCAAGATGAAACACATGTCACCCTTGACTCCCACCCAAACCTACTCCTCTCTCAAGGATGAAAGCTTATATCAGTTTGCTGATTTCTAGAATGCTGTCCATGAATTTGAAAGCCTAGAGATTTTTATTTGAACACAAATGATTTCACATTAAATTGGTAATTCACTGCTATGATATATTTATTGCCTTAAAATATATCTTATTGACATATTATGTTTGAAATCTGATGCTGTATAGGATTTACTGCAAAATAATCCACTGGAGTAGGATGAAATGAGACAAAACCAGAAGGGTCTTAATTGTTGCCTTTGGGTGATGAGGGTCATTGTACTGTCATTTACCATGCTAAAAATCTTTTCATATGCTCATAGACTTTCAGGTTCTACTTGGGATGTTAGGAGCATGGAAACAGCATTACTTCCACCTTCACAACAATAAGAATGTCAGACAATCTGTAAATTCACAACTTCTTGAACCATCAGAGAACCGAGGTCAGAGAGGGAATGACTATTGCCACAAGACAATAAACCCCGTCACCCTCAGCGCACTGGTGAAAACCCAAAGGAAAGCAGAACCCAAAATGCCCTCTACTTTTGCCGAAAGTACATGGCCACTGTGCACTGGCCAGACCTACAGCTGGAGGCAGGCAAGGTCACTGAGAAAGCCATATCTCCAGGATCAGGCCACAGAGCTCCTGCCCAAAACTAAGGCTTAGTCAGAACAACGCCCCAACCCCCCAGTGCCTACCAGAGGCAGGGATGGCTTTATAGGCGTGAGGTCTGTGTTGTCAACATAGAGTCCATGCTCAGAGGGTCCTGAACTTGGTTTGCATGCTAAGTCACTTCAGTCATGTCCAAATCTCTGCAACCCCATGGACTGTAGCCTGCCAAGTTCCTCCGTCCATGGGATTCTTCGGACAAGATTATGGATCTTGAAGAATGATGGCCCTCCTCCAGGAGAACTTCCCAACCCAGGGATCGAACTCACATCTCTTGTGTCTCCTGCACTGCAGGCAGATTCTTTACTGCTGAGCCATGGGGGAAGCCCTACGTGCCTTATACCTTCATTAAAACATGAGCAATATTTTTCTTTCAAAATATAGAACCCTTGTCATAGAGGATTCTAGATCATAGAATGTTCATATAGAACATTCATCACAGAACCCGCATATGTCAGTACTTTGAAAACCACTCCACTTTTAGAGAGCTACATAGCATTCCACACTGTGGATATATCATAGCTTATTTATCCATTTCCTAATTGATGATAACTGAGGTCAGTTCTTTTCCTTCTTTTTCTTGCTATTATAGCATCACTTCCATAAATATTCTGTACTTGTTTCTCTAAACTGTGTGTTTTCATTTCTCTAAGACACACATCTACAAATGAAGTTGCTATGTCTTAGTGCTCGGCTGAACATAGAGAACCCTCGGGGATTCCCCTGCCAAGTCGCTCCTCTGCAGCCCCATGTGGGGCTGAATATTGAGTGCTGCTCCTCAGTTTCCTTTTCTAAGGGTTGGTTACTTTTTAATTCAAAGACTTGTCTGCTTTTTGGTGCATCGCTGCCCTGTTTGGTGCATTGAATTGGCTGATACATTTCCCTTCTGTGGCTCATTTATCTTGCTTTCAATCTGTTTCTCAGGAGGTGGCTGATAGATTTGATTCTAAAGCTACCTAGCATTTTGGGGGCACAATACTGATATTTTTAAAGCCATGCTGGAAAGCCTTAATTACTACAATCGATGGCTTTCTTAATATGCACAGATGATTCACACAGGTGTTTTGGTGTCTAATTGGAAATCCTTAGGAATCATTGGTTTTTCAAGGTGATGAAAATACTACTTTTTTTTTATGATACATGTGGTTAGCCATGGATTCTTGAAACTAGGAGGGATCCACTACACCCATAAGGGAAGAAAGTGGGGATGAAGTTATTCATTATGGATACTCACTGTCTAGCTCGGTGCCTGGCATGTAGTAGGTGTGAAGTAAACCCTGAGGATAAAATCCCTCCAGGTCATTCAGTGGAATCCAGCCGGTCTATTTGAGTATGTATACACACAAACACACACACAGTTTTGAATCAAGCCTCTGTCTCCTGAAGCCCCATGACTCCAACATCACCTTCTCTATCCCAAGATTCTTTTCCGAGCTCTAGAAGTACATGCTTGTTTACCTACCTGATGTTCCCACTGGGATGGCCAGTCATGATATACCTCAACTGCAACGTGCTTAAAAATGGACTCTGAGTTTCCTCCTGTCTGCCTCTCCTCCAGTGTCCTCACTTCAGAAAATGGCAAAAAAAAAAAAAAAACACCTGCTTAGTTGGTCAAAGCAGAAACCAGGGCACATTTGGTCACTCTCACACACCCAATCACTTTCCAGTCCTGTTGATTCCACCTCCTAACTCTCTCTTATAAATGCTTTTGGAACTTGCTGGTTTTATCTATCTCATCATCACAGCCATGTCCAGTCTATTTCTCAGAATGACTACAACCTGTTTCAAACTTGTCTGTTAACTTCTGCCTGCTTCACATTAATCTCCAATTGGCAGTGTTATCTCTTGAAAGATACCTGATGAACCTTCAACACCGTATTTAGAATAAAGCCGCAACTCTCGCGTGTGCCTTCCAAGTCTGCTTTGATCTGTCCCTTGTCTGGATCTCCAGCCTCACTCTTTAGGCTTCTGCCCTTCCTCCCTCCCTCTCTGCTCTCACCTTACTAACTCAGGGTTGTCTTTCAGTCTCAGTAGGTATTTCTTTCTCTTAGAGACTTTCCCTATCTCCCAAATTTTAGGTTATTTGCCTGTCTTTTGTGTTACTGTAACATCTGGCATATTCTATCTCTTTTTACAACTTTCAATGACTTGCTTCATTATCTGGCTTTTCCACTTGACGATGAACTTGATGAGGGCAGAGCTACGTTCTTAATCATTTTGTTTCCAGGAGTTACTGCCATTCCTTCCAGTAGGTAATAAAAATGTAGTAATTAGAAGAGAATGATAAGGAGAAGAAAGAGAAAGAAGAAGGAAGGGAGGGGATGGAGGGAGGAAGCGGGGAGGGGAGAGAGAAAGGGAGGAGGGAGGGAGGGAGTAGGAAAAGAGAGCACTCAAGTATTTATTGGATGGATGACAAATCTGGGTTTTGATGCTCTACTTGGCCACTCAATAATCTTTGAACTGTGATGGCTATGGCTGATACTGATGGACACCTGGTTGACTTCTTTCTCTGTGTATCTGATAGAGCACAGTTCCCTGGACCCCTTGTGGTCTTTTGTGTTCCCCTTGTGGGATGGTGGTTGGATGGTGATGTGGAGCTGCGTCCCCAGAGCAGTGTGAGATTCTCCGATGTTCCCTTTCCTCCTGCATGTCAATTGTCAACTTTCAAGACGGAGTTAAGTGTGAGCAACTCACCTCCATTTATCATCTCATTTAGTCCTCACTACCATCAATGACACAGGCACTATGATCGTCCCCATTTATAAGACAGAAAAGTATAGCTCAGGGAGGCAGAACAGTGTGCCCAGATGGTAAGAGGTAAAACCAAGGGACAGCATCATGCCTGATGTTGGTTCTTAACCACAACCCTAGAACAGGTGTGGTTCTTGGCTTGAAGACCTCTCATCAAGGCCAACCAGAGAGAGGAAGTCCCTCCACCAGCTGCTGTACAGCATCACAACAGCCTAAACCTGCTGATGTCCAGCTAGTGATCTTTCTACCACACCAGGTTCCCCAGAGGGTGTCTGGAGGAAACATCTTGGAAGGTGTTTTAACTTCACTTGCCTCTCTTCTCTTTTCTTTTTTTTTTTTGGCTGTACCTTCTGGCATGTGGGAAGTTAGTTTGCCAGCAAGTGATTAAACCCATGGCCCCTGCATTGGAAGCAGAGAGTCTCAACCACTGGATCACCAGGGAAGGTCTCAACTGCTGTTCTTGCCCCATTCTCTGCCTCTGAGCCTTCTTCACCACTAGGGAAATTCAGAAACGGTTTTAATTGAGTCTAAATGGTGTGATGTGGACAGGGGCCCTCAGCATAGCTACCTTTGGCCTCATTAGCTTCAAAACATCTGCTAGTGCCTCTTTCTAATGCCTTCCGAGTTCCCCCCAGGGTGGAATGCACAGATGTGCTGCCTGGTTGGCAGGCCCAGGAAGGCACAGACTCGCTCAAAATGAACACATCACTATATCCCCAAAGTGATGATTTTTTAGCTTGGAAGACAACTGCCTAATTAGTGTAATATCCATTACCGGAAACTAAGTTCATTGACCTGGAGTTCTCTTCTCCTGCTGCCAGACCTCCTGGGGTATACAATGCTGAGAGAAGGCAGGATACCTATAATACACAGCTATGCCCCATTGGGCTGCAGGGAACTCTTCCCAAAATAATATAAGCAGGAGGCTTTCTGGCTCAACTGGTTGATGTCAAGGTTGATTGGCACGTGTGGCGTGTGAGACAAAGGTCCCTATGGAGGATTTCAAGGTGATAATGATTTATGGTGACCTGGGCCAATACTGACTTAAGACTTTTGTCCTTGGGACATTCCGAATAAAAGGCCAAGAAGTAAGTCAAGCAGGTCGATACTTAAAGGACACACTGAAAAGAACAAGGAATGAATGAATTCAAGAGCAAATCAATTGACCAGTGAGCTAAGAATGATAGCCTATTTTGTTGAGTATGTCCTATGAGCAGGTACTGAGCCAAGTACTTGGCATGGATCATCTCATTTAACTTTCATGACAACTCTGTGACACACTATCATTGTCTCCACTATACAAATGAGGGAATTCTTTGGATTTCAGTTCCTGTTGTTGTTTCCAGTAGCTCAGTTGTGTCCTACTCTTTGTGACCCCGTGGACTGCAGCACGCTGGGTTTCCCTGTCCTTCACTATCTCCCTAAGTTTGCTCAAACTCATGTCCATTGAATTGGTGATGCCATCCAATCATCTCATCATCTGTCTCCCTCTTCTTCTCCTGCCCTCAATCTTTCCCAGCATCAGGATCTTTTCCAGTGAGCAGCTCTTCACATCAGGTAGCCAAAGTATTGGAGCTTCAGCTTCAGCATCAGTCCTTCCAATGAATATTCAGGATTGATTTCATTTAGGATTGACTGTTTTGATCTCCTTGTAGTCCAAGGGACTCTCAAGAATCTTCTCCAGCACCACAGTTCGAAAGCATCAATTCTTTGGCACTCAACCTTATTTATGGTCCAGCTCTCACAACCATACATGACTAATGGAAAAGCCATAGCTTTGGCTAGATGGACCTTTGTTGGCAAAGTGATATCTCTGCTTTTTAATACACTGTCTAGGTTTGTCATAGCTTTTCTTCCAAGGAGCAAGCACCTTTCAATTTCATGGCTGTAGTCACCATCTGCAGTGATTTTGTAGCCCAAGAAAGCCTTGCCTGAATTTCTTACCTGGTCTCTAGTCATTTCCACACCAGAAACATGCAAAATCAGGTACCTTCCAAGCTCCAGGCCATTTCATACCCCCTTTCAAAGCACAGAAATGAACTCCGCTCCCTCCATGATAAGAACAAACTTAATTTTGAGATGCAAAAGAAATTTAATCTTCTTTGAGGCAAGAGAGTACCCAACTTGGAACTCAAAGCCTGGCTGCTCACCCTGTTGGGACAGGGGAGGGGACAAATCCCTTTTCACTCTTCCTTAAGTGTCCTAAACAACCAGAGAAGCCAGATACCAACTGATTTCTCAAACAGGCACTTTTCCACATATATGAGGGTTTTTGTTTTTGTTTTTTGAACAACATACCATAGCTTGAAATAGAATGGTTAAAACAACTGGAAATTGTCCGCACTTTACATAAATTGTCTGCATTTTTTCTCAAGATTGCTGAGCTTTCAGAGAAGCTCATCAGCGTTTCCAGTGTTGACCCTCTGTATGTTCAAAAGCCCAGCAACTGGGGGATCTTGATTTAAACATCAGTCCCAGTGAAGGAAATCAAGGCTTCTTTGAAAAATGTCTAGTCCACAGTCTGGGACAGGAAAAGTATGAGACAGGTCTATAACCTCAAATTTGTCTAAAAGTAAGCAGTGGTGGTGGTGAAAGCATTAGCTGCTCAGTTGCATCTGACTCTTTGCAACCCCATGGTCCCTGGGTCAGGAAGATCCCCTGGAGAAGGAAATGGCAAACCCACTCCAATATTCTCATCTGGAGAATTCCATGGACAGAGAAGCCTGGTGGGCTCCAGTCTGTGGGGTCTCAAGAGTCAGACATGACTGAGCACTCACTCACTCACTCACTCAAAACCCCAGTGTAATGGTATTTGGAGAAAAATCCTTTGGAAAGTAATTAGGGTGAGATGAGGTTGTGAGGGTGAGATCTTCCTGTGGGATTAATGTCCTTGTAAGAAAGGATACCGGAAAGAACTTGCTCTCTCTTTCACAGAAGAGAGCAGCCACTGATGAACCAGAAAGTGGGCACTTTCCAGACACAGAATATGTTGGCACCTTAATCTTGGAACTTCAGAGTTGTGAGACAAAAGATCCGTTGTTTATAAGCCACCCAGTCCATGGCATTTTGTTATAGCAGCCCAAAACAGCTGAGACACCAACAAATGAGTGTTCTACAACAACAACAAAAAGCCAATATCTAGAAAAACAAAGATGAACTAATGAACCACTCCAGACTAAAGGAGACTAAAAAGTAACAAAGATTAAATGCAATGCTTAACCCCCAAATTGGGTCTTAGATTATAATAAAAATGACCATAATGGGCATTATGGGACAATTGGTAAAATTTGAATAAGTCAAAGAGATTAAATAATAGTATACCAATGTTAAATTATCTGAGTTTGGTCATTGTATTGTAAGATGAATATTCTTGTTCTTAAAAAATACACAATAACTATAAGTAAAAATGCATGGAATCTGCAACTTTATTCTCAAATGGTTCAGAAAAAAATTATTAATTTGAATATTTGTGCATAGAAAGAGAATGATAGAGCAAATGCAGCAAAGAATTAGTAACTGGTGAATCTGGGTGAAGTGAGTATGGGGAATGTTATTGTGACTTTGAAATTACCTATCAAAATAAAGCCAAAGTTAACGATACTCATTTACTACCTCCAATATGGAAGGGAAAAAAAGCGAAATTCAACCAGTAAGATTTCCACACCTCAGTAGCTAACTAGGTCCACTTTTCTATTGGATTCACACAGCTGTGAGAATCCTGCAGTTGGTGATGGGGAGTTTCCCCAAGTCATTTATTGTCGTTGGAGGCAAATGCTGAAGATGAAAGTGTTAGTCACTCAGTAGTGTCTGACTCTTTGCGACCCCATGGGCTATAGCCCACCAGGCTCCTCTGTCCATGGAATTCTCCAGGCAAGAACACTGGAGTGGGGAGCCATTCCCTTCTCCCTCGGAAATTCCTGACCCAGGGATTGAACCAGGGTCTCTTGCATTGCAGGTGGATTCTTTACCATCTGAGCCAAAATTCCCAGTGCTCTTATCGCCAACCACCCTCAGTCCAAGAATCACACTTTGAATTCCTCTATGTCAAGGCTTTTTCAACTGCAAATAGCAGAAACTCAGTGCAACCTGGCTTAGCAGAAAAGGTTTATTGGCTTGCTTAGCTGCAAGTTCTAGGGCTCCAGAGTACCCTGGAAGGAGTCCATGAAGTGTTGCCGTAAGTCTATCTTACTCAGGCTGTCAATTCTGATACTTCTGCTTGCAGGAAGGCTCTCCTTTCATAGGAGCAAGATGCTACCAGCAAATCCAGGATTGCCTTCTGCCACTTTCATAGTCTCAAGGGAGAGGACATCTTTTTTTCCCTGGTAGTTCCAGAGAATGTGTTTGCTTGATTCTCATTAAAATAGTGGTAAAGAACCAACCTGCCAATGCAGGAGACACAAGAGACTCGAGTTAGATCCCTGGGTCAGGAAGATCCCCTAGAGGAAATGGCCACCCACTCCAGTGTTCTTGCCTATAGAATCTTATGGACAGAGGAGCCTGGTGGGCTACAATCCACAGGGTCTCAAAGAGTTGGACATAACTGAAGCAACTTAGCACAGCATACTGGAATGAATTGCCATTCCCTTCTCCAGAGGATCTTCCCAACCAGGGATCAAACCTTGGTCTCCTGCATTGCAGGCAGATTCTTTAATGTTTGAGCTAAAGGGAAGTCCCTTCAAAAAGCATGTCTAAAAGAAATTAAGGAATCAATTCCATTCACCATTGCAACGAAAAGAATAAAATACTTAGGAATATACCTACCTAAAGAAACTAAAGACCTATATATAGAAAATTATAAAACACTGATGAAAGAAATCAAAGAGGACACTAATAGATGGAGAAATATACCATGTTCATGGATCGGAAAAATCAATATAGTGAAAATGAGTATACTACCCAAAGCAATCTACAGATTCAATGCAATTCCTATCAAGATACCAGCGGTGTTTTTCACAGAGCTAGAACAAATAATTTCACAATTTGTATGGAAACACAAAAAACCTCGAATAGCCAAAGCCATCTTGAGAAAGAAGAATGGAACTGGAGGAATCAACCAGCCTGACTTCAGGCTTTACTACAAAGCCACAGTCATCAAGACAGTATGGTACTGGCACAAGGACAGAAATACAGATCAATGGAACAAAATAGAAAGCCCAGAGATAAATCCACACACCTATGGACAGCTTATCTTCGACAAAGGAGGCAAGAATATACAGTGGATTAAAGACAATCTTTTTAACAAGTGGTGCTGGGAAAACTGGTCAACCACTTGTAAAAGAATGAAATTAGATCACTTTCTAACACCATACACAAAAATAAACTCAAAATGGATTAAAGATCTAAATGTAAGACAAGAAACTATAAAACTCTTAGAGGAGAACATAGGCAAAACACTCTCTGACATAAATCACAGCAGGATCCTCTATGATCCACCTCCCAGAATACTGGAAATTAAAGCAAAAATAAACAAATGGGATCTAATTAAAATTAAAAGCTTCTGCACAACAAAGGAAACTATAAGCAAGGTGAAAAGACAGCCTTCTGAATGGGAGAAAATAATAGCAAATGAAGCAACTGACAAACAACTAATCTCAAAAATATACAAGCAGCTTATGCAGCTCAACTCCAGAAAATAAATGACCCAATCAAAAAATGGGCCAAAGAACTAAATAGACATTTCTCCAAAGAAGACATACGAATGGCTAACAAACACATGAAAAGATGCTCAACATCACTCATTATCAGAGAAATGCAAATCAAAACCACAATGAGGTACCATTTCACACCAGTCAGAATGGCTGCGATCCAAAAGTCAACAAGCAATAAATGCTGGAGAGGGTGTGGAGAAAAGGGAACCCTCTTACACTGTTGGTGGGAATGCAAATTAGTACAGCCACTATGGAGAACAGTGTGGAGATTCCTTAAAAAATTGCAAATAGAACTGCCTTATGATCCAGCGATCCCACTGCTGGGCATACACACCAAGGAAACCAGAATTGAAAGAGACACGTGTACCCCAATGTTCATTGCGGCACTGTTTATAATAGCCAGGACATGGAAGCAACCTAGATGTCCATCAGCAGATGAATGGATAAGAAAGCTGTGGTACATATACACAATGGAGTATTACTCAGCTATTAAAAAGAATACATTTGAATCAGTTCTAATGAGGTGGATGACGCTGGAGCCGATTATACAGAGTGAAGTAAGCCAGAAAGAAAAACACCAATACAGTATACTTACACATATATATGGAATTTAGAATGATGGTAATGATAAACCTGTACGCAAGACAGCAAAAGAGACACAGATGTATAGAACGGCCTTTTGGACTCTGTGGGAGAGGGAGAGGGTGGGATGGGTTGGCAGAGTGGCAGTGTAACATGTGTGATATCATAAGTGAAACGAATCGCCAGTCCAGGTTTGATGCAGGATGCAGGATGCTTGGGACTGATGCACGGGGATAATCCAGAGAGAGGGTGTGGGGCGGGAGGGGGGAGGTGGGGGTCGGGATTGGGAGTTCATGTACACTCGTGGCTGATTCATGTCAATGTATAGCAAAACGAATACAGTATTGTAAAGCAAAACAAACTAAAAAATAAAATTTAATTAAAAAAAAAAAAAAAAAAGCATGTCTATCCCTAATGGAGTTGGACTGTTATCACTGATCATCCAGGTTTATGTCATGGGAAAGTAATCATTAAGGTAAAAAAAAAAAAATGGGAGGTGAAGGAGGTGTTAACTTGGTCTAATCCTTCTGTGCAGCAGTTAAGAAGGTCTGTTCTACAAGGTAAAAACAGAGAGTTGAGAGCAAAAAAGGCAAGAGTGGATGTTGGGCAAATAAAACAATAGGTGTCAACCGCGTCCTGCTCTTGGACTACTCAATCCCACATAGCATCCCTTCAAAAAAAGCCCAGTGAAATACAACAAGATCAAGTAAAACCAAACACTGCCTTCCCCCCACTTCCAATCCCCCAAAATAGAGACAACTCAAAGGCATGTCTGTATCCAAATCCGAATCCATGATCCCTGGGTGAATTCCATTCATCTGGACTGGATCTGAGTATAGTTTCTAGAGGTGCAGCAGCCTGTGGCTGAATTGTAAATTAACTCCTTCATATAACACATCACTTATTCAACATTGGAGAGAGAAGAAGAAAAGCAACTACAAAAATCACTTTAATAAAAGAAGGTAAGGAGAAACAAAATAAGACTCTCATTGTCATGGTATTCAACTTTTGGATAATAGCAAGAACTAATTTCTGGTGATGGATGAGGCTCCTTGGTCAGTCATTTGGGGTTGCCCTGTTTCTACTACCTAAGAAAAAGTGAAAATGAAAGTCGCTCAGTTGTTTCGACTCTTTGTGACCCCATGGACTATATATAGTCCATGGAATTCTCTAGGCCAGAATAGTGAGTAGGCCAGAGTGGGTAGCCTTTCTCTCCTCCAGGGGACCTTCCCAGCCCATGGATGGAACCTGGGTCTCCAGCATTGCAGGCAGATTCTTTACCAGCTGAGCCACAAGGGAAGCCCAAGAATACTGGAGTGGGTAGCCTATCCCTTCTTCAGCGGATCTTCCTGACCCAGGAATCAAACCAGAGTCTCCTGCATTGCAGGCAGATTCTTGATCAACTGAGCTGTCAGGGAGCCTACCTGAGAGGATCCCCCTCATTCTTATTTCCCCTGCTGGATCATGAAGGATGTTCCTTGGAAAGCTGTATGTCCTTGGCAATCTAATTTCTGTTGGTGTTGGTACGAGGCTTCATGATTCCCTTGAGAACTGAGCAGCTCAGGCTTTTATTTTCCCAAGATTGGAGTTTCTCTAGAAATTCAATGACATTACAATCTCATTAAGATTCCAGTCAACTCAATAGCAAAAAAAACACCCAAAACAACAACAAAACAATCTGATTTTAAAATGGTCAGAAGATCTGAACCGACATTTTTCCAAAGAAGGTGTATAGATGGCCAACATGTACATGGAGAGGTGCTCACTAATCACCTGCTGCTGCTGCTGCTAAGTCGCTTCAGTCGTGACCGACTCTGTGCGACCCCATAGACGGCAGCCCACCAGGCTCTGCCGTCCCTGGGATTCTCCAGGCAAGAACACTGGAGTGGGTTGCCATTTCCTTCTCCAGTGCATGAAAGGGAAAAGGGAAAGTGAAGTCACTCAGTCGTATCTGACTCTTCGCGACCCCATGGACTGCAGCCCACCAGGCTCCTCTGTCCATGGGATTCTCCAGGCAAGAGTACTGGAGTGGGGTGCCATTGCCTTCTCCGCACTAATCACCAGGGAAGTGCAAATCAAAACCACCATGCAATATCACCTCACTCTTGTTAGTATGGTTGTTATAAAAAAAGACAAGAAATAACAAGCATTGGCAAGAGAAGAAGGAATCCTTGTGCATTACTGGTGGGAATGTAAATTGGTACAGCTACTTTGGAAAACTGTTTAAGGAGGTTCTTCAAAAAATTAAAAATAGAACAATTATATGGCCTTGCAATTCCACTTTGAGTATTTATCTAAAGAAAATGAGAATACTTACTTGAAAAAATATATGCATCCGTATGCTTATTGCAACATTATTTACAACAGCTGAGGTACAGAAGCAACCTAAATGTCCATCGATGGATAAACAGATAAGGAAAATGTGGTATACATATGAACACTTTTCATCTATTAAAAAAAGAAGGAAATTTGTCTTTTTCAATAACATGAATGGACCTTGAGGTCACTATGTTAAGTGAAATAAGTCAGACTGAGAAAGACAAATACCACATGATCACATGAAATCTAAAAAACAAAAACAAAACAAAACAAACCCCCCAAACTCGATTTGAAGAACAAAGTGGTGGTTGGCAAGAGTGACGGGGATCAATAGGTACAAACTTATAAAATAAATAAGTCATGATAATGTAATGTACAGCATGTGACTATGGTTAATAATACTGTATTTTATACTTGAAAGTTGTTAAGAGACTAGAGCTTAAGTGTTCTCATCACAAGAAAAACAATTCCATAGCAACATATGGTGATTGATGTTAACTAGTTGTACTGTGTCAATCCTTTTGCAATATACATATATAAATATCAAATCATTATACTGTATACCTGAAACTGCATACCTGAGTATAGTCAATTATATCATAATTTTAAAATATCCTATTTGTTTCAGCACAAATTTTTGGACCAGCATCCAGAGCCAGAACCCTGCTTGAAGCAGAATGGGGGTGGGGAGGTCCCTATATGGAGACCATGGCTTGGAGAAATTCTACAGATTAGAAACAAGCCTCCCTGCATTCTCAGGATACCCCATTTTAGCCAGGTAACCTTGCCAACAGAGCCTAGGCAGATAAGTGTGCTCACTAGCTCTGTACAATGGCTGAATCTCAGGGCTATCTTCTTATCCCAGGACAAGACTCATCCTCATCAGTGACGTGCGGAGGACACAAAGATGGTACTTGGGAGGGATCAGGGGAGGAGGGTAGGTGTCATGCTTTCTTAGGATTCCTACATGGCTTGCTCTGTTTCTTTTCCGCAAATGAACTTCCTTTGGAGGCGGATCTGGCTTTTCTAATCCTCTAGTAGCCACATATGGATGTGAGAGTTGGAGCATAAAGAAGGTTGAGCACCAAAGAATTCGTGCTTTTGAACTGTGGTGCTGGAGAAAACTCTTGAGAGTCCCTTGGACTGCAAGGAGATCAAACCAGTCAATCTAAAGGAAATCAACCCTGAATATTCATTGGAAGCACTGATTCTGAAGTGGAAGCTCCAATATTTTGACCACCTGATAAGAAAAACTGACTCCTTGGAAAAGACCCTGATGCTGGGAAAGATTGAAGGCAGTAGGAGAAGGGGGTAACAGAGGATGAGATGGTTGGATGGCATCACTGACTCAATGGACATGAGTTTGAGCAAACTCCAGGAGACAGTGAAGGACAGGGAAGCCTGACTTGCTGCAGTCCATGGGGTCACAAAAAGTCAGACACAACTGAGTGACTGAACAATAACAACAATGAGCGGGGAGTTGACTCAGTCAACTTGGATTAATGACCACAGGCAGAATAAACCTCTTTTGCGTGCCAAGTCACTTCATTGTGTCCGCCTCTTTGTGACTCTACAGACTGTAGCCTGCCAGACTCCTCTGTCCTAGGGATTCTCCAGGCAAGAGTACTGGAGTGGGTTGCCATGCCCTCCTCCAGGGGATCTTCCCAACCCAGGGATCAAACCCACATCTCTATGTCTCTTACATTGACAGGCGTGTTCTTTACCACTAGCACCACCTGGGAAGCCACCAGCCTCTTTTAGGGAAATCAGATTTTATTCTCACTAATCATTTGAATGTGCTGTTCATCAAAGTTCATCTCTTTGTTGTAAGAACTTACTGAAATCCACAAGCAGCAGCCAATATGCTCTAGTATCCTTTTCTCCTAAAATCCAGCACCTGCAGGCACATGACCCCAGCCCCAAGACAGGCAAGTGGCTCTCAGCCCATCGGTCACGGGGCTGCCAGCTTCCCTCCTTATTCCACGCCATGCCCCATTTAGCTGATCCCTCGTTTTTGGCTCCGTCACAACATCCCACTTCCAGTGCCAATTTCAATATTGAGTCAGATATTTCAGTTTCAGGGGGTAGAACTCCAGTTTATTTTCTCCAAGGACTGAAAAGTCCGGAGGTAGATGTGCCTTCAGGCACCCCTGGATCCAGGTGCTCAAATGATGATGTTGGGAACTTTCTTCTTTGTCTCTCAGCTCTGCTTTCCCTATGGGTTGGCTTCTGTAGGAAGATGGCTACTAGCAACTGCAGAGTCCCATTCTGCCAGTTTAGTGACCTCACCGAAAGACAGCTTCTCTTTCCAGTTAAAATTCCAAGAATAACGCTCCCTGAGCCAACTTGGGGTTCCACGTCCTCCTCTGAATCAAATTCCTTCATAGTGGGAAGTAGGAACAGCTCCAGCTGAGTCACATGGATAGAGAGCTGAGACTAGGGGTTGTCCAAGGACACCTGGACACTGTCACCAGAGGAAGGAGAAGGGATGATGGCAAGGGACAGAGAACACCCATGCACTGTAAGTTTCCAGACTTCAAAGCAGCTATTCCAGAAAAAAAAAAGAAAAGAAAAAAGGAATGGACAGTTCTGAGACACCTACTGTGTGTCTTTCATCTGCTTATTTTTCCTACATAGATTTTGAACACCTATTATAAATAATAATAGCTAATCCTTGTTGTGAGTCTTTTATTATTTGAATTTAATGTTTTTTATTGGAGTGTAATTGCTTTACAAGGCTGTGTTAATTTCTGCTATACCACAAAGTGAGTCAGCTGTATGTATACATATTTCCCCTCCCTTTTGAGCCTCCCTCCCACCCCCTCATCCCACCGCTCTAACATCTAATTCTTGTATAACATCTGTTGTTTTCCAGGATTCACCCTTAAATCATTAAAATCTCACAATTCTAGAAGGTAAGTACTATAATTATATTACCATTTTATGAAACTGAAGCAGAGAGCTAATGATTTAGTTAGTTAGTTATAAAGCTGGGTATCTGGATTAATTTCCTAAGGGTGCTGTTACAAAGAACCTCAAACTGGGTGGCTTAAAATAGCAGAAATTTGTTCTGTGAGTTCTAGAAGCTGAAAGTCTGACACCAAGGTATCAGGAGGGCCCTGCTCCCTTGACACTCTGGAGACAGCCCTTCGTTGTCTCTTCTTGGCTCCTGGTGTGGTTGGCAGTCCTTGTCTTTCCTTGGCTTGTAGTTGCCCCCTCTGGTCTCTGCCACCGTCACCACGTGACCATCCTCTTCCCATGTGTTTCTCTGTGTCTCTTCTCCTCTTCTTTAAAGACACCAGTCCCATTGGATTAGGGCCCAGTGACCTTATTTTAATGTAAAACATCTTCAAGGCTCTACTTTCAAGTGAAGTCACATCACAGGTACTGGGAGTTAAACTTCAGCCTACTCTTGAAAGGAAGCCTCCAAGCCAGGCCTGGCTCCCGAGTCCCTGCTCTCTCTAGTCTCAGCTCCTGGGGTCACAGCGGTGGGGAAGCCCGGTGTGTACCTCCCAGGGGCTTCGCAGTGTGGGGAGAGATGATCAGTGTGGTGATCAGTGAAGGTGCTGATGAGGTTGATCACCGAAAGTCAGCACTGCCCTGACCGGGGCAGGTTCCTGGGGGAGTGGATGAGAGCATGGGGCCATGAGGGATCATGAGGACACAGGCAGGACGGCAGGGACGGGAAGGGAGGAGTGTGTTCCAGGCAGAAGGAGATGCTGGGCAGAGACGGGAGAGAGAGGGCGTGCAGCTTGTTTGGATCTGGCAGAAGAGTTCAGCATGGCCAGGGCAGAGGTGTCAAGGCGGGAAGTTGGAATAGGAAGCTGAAGAAGCTGGTGGGGGCAGAAGTGGCAGGGTGGGGGAGCCAGGGTGAGCAGCCCACACTCCTGTCTCCAGCATCACCAGGAGCCGTGGGAACACAGGGGTGGGGTCCCAATGTAATGGCCAAGATTGATTGACTCTTCACTGTCCTGTGAGGTCGGTGATGGTAAGATTTCACCTTCCAGTACAGGGCACTTGGGTTCTATCCCTGGTCAGGAGCTAAGATGCCACATACCTCTAGGCCAAAAAGCCAAAACATAAAACAGAAGCAGTATTGTGACAAAGTCAATAAAGGCTTTAAAAATAGTCCACATCAAAAAAAAATCTTAAATAAAAAAAGACAAAGAACCAAGAGTTGTACGTGTTTGTTGGTCTCATGGATAAACAGTTCAGTTCAGTTCAGTCACTCAGTGTGTCCGACTCTTTATGACTCCATATGGACTGCAGCATACCAGGCTTCCCTGTCCATCACAGTCTCCTGGAGTTTGCTCAAACTCATGTCCATCGAGTTGGTGATGCCATCCAACCATCTCATCCTCAGTTGTCCCCTTCTCCCTCTGCCCTCAATCTTTCCCAGCATCAGAGTCTTTTCCAGTGGGTCTGCTCTTCACATCAGGTGGCCAAATTATCGGAGCCTCAGCTTCAACATCACTCCTTCCAATGAATATTCAGGGTTGATATCCTCTAGGACTAACTGCTTTGATCTCCTTGCAGTCCAAGGGACTCTCAAGAGGCTTCTCCAGCACCATGCTGAAAGCAACAATTCTTCGGTGCTCAGCCTTCTTTATGGTCCAGTTCTCACATCTGTGATTTTGGATGTGATACTGATTTTTCTGTGAAACCCAGTATCACAGAACTTTGACTATATGAACCTTTGTCCCTAGGAAGTCCCCTAGGGACCCTTGTACTCCTGGGACTTGGGATATGAGGCAGTGACAGGGGACAGATCACCAGGCCAGACGCTGAGTTCAAGTCCTGCTCATTAGCTCTTGACTCGAGGGAAGTTGCATGTCTCTGAACAGTAACTCTAACAAGCAGACGCATGGCCCTGGCAGGGCTGCTATTGAAAGTGGCCAAGAAGTGGGTACAAAAGGACTTGGGAAATGAGCGTGCAGGACAACCAGAGCCACCTGGCGACCACAGGATGACTATCATCAGCGTCATCATTACTGCAGCTGTTACAGGCAGATCACTGGGCATGACTGACCTGGGCAGGCAGAGCTGGAGGAGGAAGGCTCTCCCTGCATCACAGCCACCCTGCCGCCCTCCCCAGCAGACCTCCACAGGAAACACCCCCAACTGTTCCCTCCTGATGCAATCAGCACTTTAATTAAAATGAGTTCATCAGACTCTGGAGGAGCAGCCAACAAAAGAACCAAAAACAGCAATTACCTTCTGGGGACTGTGCCTGGAACCTTGGAAGTTTCCTATGAAAGAAGCAAGTGTGGGTGGTGGTGGAAGCATCCAGCTGGGTGTTTGGGGAGAGGGACGTGCTTTCCTCTCCGTGTATGGGGGATGCAGGCAAGTGTGCATGGGTTTCTGGGAGCAGGGGGGAACATGGGATTTCTGAGGCTAAGCCACCCATACCCCAGCTCCCTGTCAAGGTCCCTGGTCTGACCAGGGGGGAGCAGGCTGTTACCTTCTCCAGATCATGAAACGCCTCTCTGCTTTTCTGCTTGGGAAACAGGAGAATGATTTAAAACTGTCCCCTGGCTGGCACGCTTTGTCTCCTTTCCTGCCTGTGTGTGTGTTAGTCACTCAGTCGTGCCCTGCTCTTTGTGACTTGATAGACTGTAGCCCTCCAGGCTCCTCTGTCCATGGGATTCTCCAGGCAAGAATACTGGAGTGAGTTGCTATGCCCTCCTCCAGGGGATCTTCCCAACCCAGGGATGGAAACTGGGCCTCCCGCACTGCAGACAGATTCTTCACTGAGCCACTAGGGAAGCCCCCTTTTCTGCCTGCCTTCCTCAAACCAGCCCATCCCTGAAGGCCACAAAGCTGGCCCAGATCCCTCCAGCCTCCTACACTCCACCCCAGCATCACAGGTGAGCTTTTTGCTCTGAACTGTCTGCCAGTGCCATTTATGAGAAATAGAATGCAACCCACAAACAACATTTAACAGGCCACAATGCAAGCAACTTAAATATTTCTAGTAACACACACACACACAAAATCCCCAAGAAACAGGTGAAATAGATTTTAATAATATGGCCCAATGTATTTGTGTGCAAAGTCGCTTCAGTTGTTTCCAACTCTTTGTGACCCTATGGACTGTGTGGCCCTCTGGGGATTCTCCAGGCAAGAATACTGGAGTGGATTGCCATGCTCTCCTCCACAGGATCTTCCCAACCCAGGGATCGAACCCGTGTCTCTTATGTCTCCTGCATTGCCAGGTGAGTTCTTCACCACTAGCACCACCTGGGAAGCCCCAGTATAGCATAAGACAACCACAATATGTTGTTTCAGCATGTAATCAATATAAAAATCATTACTTTTTAAAATACTAAGTCCCCAAAATCCTGTATTTTATACTTATAGCTCAATTGATATTGACCATATTTTAAATGTTTAGCAGCCACACGTGGTCAGTAGATACCGTATTAGTGCAAGTCTGTACTGAGTTCCACTGGGTGACGGTCTTGTCTCCGTTTATGGACTTGGTACATTTTCCTCCAGTGGAACAATGGCCCAGTGAGGCTGTGGTTCACCCCTCCAGGGAGCCTTGCATAGACCTGGCTCTTGGTAGGAACTTAAGAATCGTTTTGGAGTGAGTGAACGAATTTAGGAAGGTCTCTCTGCCTTTGTATTAAGAAATGATACTAGCAGAATGCCTGGCTGTCCAGTGGTTACGACTTGGCGCTTTCACAGCTGTGAGCCCTGGTTTAATCTCTGATCGGGAACAAAAATTCTGCAAGCCACGGGGCAAGGCAAAAAAAACAAAAATAAAAAACAAAAAATAAAACCAGAAGTGATGCTAGGAGAGTGCTGCTGGGGAGTCTCTAGCTCTCTGGAAGTAGCAATGGCCCAGGAATCTAGCTCCAGGTTTTTCTCCCGTGCTGTGCGAGCCCCTGACAGCTGAGCTTCTGGTATCTGGCCATCACTCATTTTATATATCAGCCCTGATGTATATGCATGGGCAAAGGAAAGCCGGTAAGGGGATACGGGGAGACATTTTACTTCCTACCTCCTCCTCCTAAATTTCATCCATTCATTTATTCAACCATAAGTGCTTATTAGCGCATTAGTTTGTTCATTTGGGAAACATTTCCAAAGCACTTTATTTAAGCCAGGCAATTGCTAGGTGCTGGTGCATTTCGTGGATAAGTAAGAAACCATTCTTCCTCTCTCTCCTTCTCTGTAATCCCCTGGAGTACTTGTTCTAGCAGAACATGTATTTAACTAGAATAAACATAAACAAACACGCACTCTCTGTGTCAAACCAACACTCTCCCCTCTCCCCATGGACTTGAATTAACTTCCTTCCCTCCTTTCATGGACAGCACAGCTACTATCTGCAGGTTCAGCATTAGGCACTTCTTCCATGGTCTCAGTCAGTACCCCACTTTTAGAGAGGAGAAAACTCTGGCTCAGAGGAACCTGGCAGGCTATAGTCCATGGGGTCGCAGGAGTCGGACCCCACTTAGTGACTACGCCACCACCATCCAATGATGCCAGTGGTAAAGAGCCTGCCTGCTAATGCAGGAGACTTAAGAGACCTGGTTTCAGCCCCTGGGTCTGGAAGATCCCCTGGAGGAGGGCAAGGCAACCCGCTCCAGCATTCTTGCCTGGGGAATCCCGTGGACAAAGGAGCCTGGCGGGCTACATTCCATAGGGTCGCAAAGAGTGGGACATGACTGAAGTAACTTCATGCACATGAAATAGGTAACTAATGAGAACCTACTGTCTAGCACAGGGAGCTTGACTCAGTGCTCTGCGGGAAATTAAATGGGAAGGAAATCCATAAAAGAGGAGATACGTGTAAACATATAGCTGAATCACTTTGCAGTACAGCAGAAGCATAGCATCGTAAAGCATCGATACTCTAATAGACATTTTTTAAATAATAAAAATAAATAAAGAGGTGGGTCCTGGGCCATCTTCACCCTTGTGATGTGCTGTAAATAATTTATCAGGTGGCTTAGTGAGAAGCTCATGAATTCTTAAACCGTTTGTAAAGGCCTCCTGGGAAAAATGGCATCTGGGCCTCCTGGCCCCCTACCCTGTCCATTTGGGTCCCAGATGAAGCAAAATGACAGGGTCAATTTTCCTGCTGTGGCCTGCAAGTCAAGAGTCTTTTAATGAGCAGAATGTTCCTCCCCCACAGGATCCCAAGTTCTCTGTGCTCATGAATTATGCATTCAGTACTTGGCAGAACTGCAGTCAGGAGACTATCCCTGGAACCGAAATCCTCTAAGAGCTCTGTGCAAAGACTCATCCCCTAGCCTTGTTCCCATGCCAAGCTGCCAGGACCAAGAGCAGGCAGGTGGCCTGAGGCTCAGGCTCTCAGAGCCCATGGTAGACTGCCCAGGACCAAGAGCAGGCAGGTGGCCTGAGGCTCAGGACTCTCAGAGCCCATGGTAGACTGCCCAGGACCAAGAGCAGGCGGGCGGCCAGAGGCTCAGGACTCTCAGAGCCCATGGTAGACTGCCCAGGACCAAGAGCAGGCAGGCGGCCTGAGGCTCAGGACTCTCAGGGCCCATGGTAGACTGCCTCTCCCCGCAAGTGGTTGTTGTTCAGCTGCTAAATCTTCTCCAACTCTTGCAACATGGGCTGCAGCACGCCAGGCTCCCCTGTCCTTCACCACCTCCCGGAGATTGCTCAGACTCATGTCCATCGAGTTGCTGATGCCATCCAACCATCTCATCCTCTGACGACTCCTTCTCCTTCTGCTCTCAATCTTTCCCAGCATCACGGTCTTTTTCAGTAAGTCAGCTCTTCATATCAGGTGGCCAAAGAATTGGAGTTTCTGCTTCAGTATCAGTCCTTCCAATGAATATTTAGGGTTGATTTCCCTTAGGATTGGCTAGTTTGATCTCCTTGCTGTCCAAGGGACTCTCAAGAGTCTTCTCCAACACCACAGATAGAAAGCATCAATTCTTTAGTGCTCGGCTTCTTTAAGGTCCAACTTTCTCATCTGGACATGACTACTGGAAAAGCCATAGTTTTGACTATAGGGACCTTTGTCGGCAAAGTGATATCTCAGCTTTCAGCATGCTGTATAGGTTTGTCATAGCATTTCTTCCAAGGAGCAAGTGCTTTTAATTTTGTGACTGCAGCCACCATCTGCAGTGATCTGGGGGCCCAAGAAAATAAAATCTATCACTGTTTCCTCTTTTCCCCCATCTATCTGCCATGCTGCTGCTACTAAGTCACTTCAATCGTGTCTGACTCTGTGCAACCACCAGAGACGGCAGCCAACCAGGCTCCCCTACCCCTGGGATTCTCCAGGCAAGAACACTGGAGTGAGTTGCCATTTCCTTCTCCAATGCATGAAAGTGAAAAATGAAAGTGAAGTCACTCAGCGTGTCCAACTCTTTGCGATCCCATGGACCGTAGCTAACCAGGCTCCCCAGTCCATGGAATTCTCCAGGCAAGAGTACTGGAGTGGGGTGCCATTGCCTTCTCCAATCTGCCATGAAGTGATGCAAATAAATGCATTCAAAAAGGGAGAGATGCTATAGAAAAAAATAAAAGCTGTTTTTATTTTAAGGATGGGTTACTTAAGGTTGGAAAGACTTCCCAGAGGAGGTGATTTTTGAAATGAAACCTGAACCATCAAAAGAAAGATTTGGAGAAAAAGAGTTCCAAGCAAAAGGAATAGCAAAGACTATGCCCCTGTGGGAAATGTACTTGGTTTGTTGCTGAGACAGAAATAATAATAATAAAAAAAGGGCCTGTGTGGCCAGAGCACAGTGGAAAAGAGGGTTGGTGGGTTGAAAGTGAAATGCAAGGAAGAGAGGACTGAGGGACAACTCCTGCATGTACTAGTAGGCCTTTGGGGGAATTAGCAAAGGCACTCTTTCCTTGGGACAGATGTGGCCTCTAACCCAAGCACAGGATTCCACGAGAGGAACATGGCTGGGTTTTAACCCCACCTGCCTCTCTGCTTGTACTCTTGTGCAGTGTGCAACATGCGGAACAGTAGATGGAGGACCTGGGTAGAGCCAGTACCTGCTTGTGATGGAGCCCAGTGGAAATCAGAGCTCAGTGCTGGCCAGGTTAAATCTGAGATGCCATTTGCCATCCAGGGGCTTCCCTGATGGCTCAGTTGGTGAAGAATCTGCCTGCAGTGCACGAGGCCCTGGTTCAATTTCTGAGTCAGGCAGATCTGCTGAAGAAGGGACAGGCTACCCAGTCCAATATTCTTGGGCTTCCCTTGTGGCTCAGCCGGTAAAGAATCCACCTGCAATGTGGGAGATCAGGGTTCAATCCCTGGGTTGGGAAGATACCCTGGAGAAGGAAGAGGCTACCCACTCCAGTATTCTGGCTTGGAGAATTCCATGGATAGAGGACCGGGGAGGCTACAGTCCACGGGATTTCAGAGTGGACACAACTGTGTGACTAACTTTCAACATTCAGAGGTTGCTGAATAGACAGTGGGATGCGCCCATCTGGAGCTCAGGACAGAAGTCTGGGAGTCCTCACTGGATCATTACATGCCTGGATGCAGTCGCCCAGGAAGAGCTATAGAGTGATATTTCTAATGTGCAGACCTACCTGTGAGATGCTTAATCAGTGGGTGAGGCCAGTAAGCTGCCTAGGAATTAAAATTTAAGGGGATCCACTCAAGGTCCCACAAGTACAAAGCTGGCACCTGAGAATACATGGCACCTTAAATGTTGTGTCTTCTTTCATCTAATCCTGGTCTGGGGTAATTCAACAGAGAAAGAATTGTTCGTGGTGCTGGCAAAAATGAAAATTCATTTGGGAATGAAATAAAAAATAACCTCAACCTTTATTTCACACCACATGTGAAAAAAAACAACAACAACAAAAAATAGATCACAGACCTAAACACAAAAGCTTTCTAACTATAAAAACTTTGTGGGGAGGGGCAGGCGGGGGATGGGGAAAACCTTCATGACCTTGAGATAGGCAAAGATTTCTTAAATAGGATACAAAAAGCATAAACCATAATTGAGGGGAAAAAAGACCAGGTGGATTTGACTAAAACTCAGAACTTTTCTTTGAAAAACATCATTAAGAAAATTTAACAAATCACAGGCTGGGAAAAACCATGTGTAGTACATATATTTGACATAGGACCTGTACCCGAAACACACAAGGGACTCTTACAATTCAGTAGTAAAAAGACGCAGTGGACGTGAGTGTGAGCAAACTCCCAGAGACAGTGGAGGACAGGGAGGCCTGGCCCACTGCAGTCCATGGGGTCGCAAAGAGTCAGACACGACTCAGCGACTGAACAATGGCAATAGCAAAAAGACAACTGATTCAATTGTTTTAAACAGAGATTAGAATAGACCCTTCATCAGAGAAAATATACAAATGGCCAATAACTAGCAAGTAAAAGAGAGGGTCAACATTATTGAGGAAATTCAAATCTAGCTGTAACACCTTACATCTGATAGAACAGTTTAAGTTAAAAATGATGAAAATATCAAGTATCGTGACTTCCCTGGTGGTCCAGTGGCTAAGACTCCCAATGCAGGGGGCCCGAGGTTCGATCCCTGGTCAGGGAACTAGATCCCACATGCCACAACTAAGTGCTCCCAGGCCACAGCTAAAGCTCCTGTGTGCCACAACCAAGATCGAAGACCCTGTGTATCCCAACTAAGACCCAGTGCTGCCAAATAAATAAGGAAATAAAAATAAATATTCCTTTAGAAAAGAAAATACCAAGTGATGCTGACAATATGGAGCAACTGGGATTCTCATACGCTATTGGTGGGAACATAAAATGTGTGAAACACTTGGGAAAACGGTTTGGCAGCTAATTACAAACATACAACTAAGCAGTCCCATTCTCAGGTTTCTTACGACAAAATGCTTATACAGCGACTTGTGCACAACAGTTCACAGGTGCTTTATTCATAACAGCTCACAGCTCAGCCAAGAAGAATGGATAAACAAGCTGGGGTACATACATACATAAGATGATTTTCAGAAAAAAAAAAATGGAACTACCAATACATGCAACACTATGGATGAGTCTCAGAAACATTACTCTTAACGAAGGAAGTCCAACAAAGAGAAGAGTACAATCTGTAAGATACCATCTGTAGAAAAATCTAGAAAAGGCAAATCTGACCTGCAATTGTGGAAACGTGATCAGTGTTTGCCTGAGGCTGGAGTTGGGGGCTAGGGGTTGACTGCAAAAATACAAGAGGGAATTTTTGGGGGAGAGTGGAATGTTCTATATCTTGATCATAGTTCTGGTTACACGGGTGTGTATCAAGATTCATCAACCTGTGTATATAAATGGGTACATTTTATATAAGTTACACATCAATAGAGTGTCTTGAAAACACTTTGAAAAGCCTGACTTAAAAGTTCGGGCTTTTGCTGACAACCCATCCTCTGGTTATCCTTGTCACTGTGAGTGTGGTAACAGAAGAATGTTTTCTTTTTCAAAGGACATGGTGATTAAATAGTTCTGTTCAGCTCCAGGGCATGGTGGGTGTTAAACATGGACGCAAGAGGAGCTTCCTTGGTGGTCCACTGGTGAAGAATCCACCTGCCGATGCAGGGGACTTGGATTCGATCCCTGGTCTGGGAGGATCCCACAGGCCTTGAGGCAGCTGAGCCCGTGTGCCACACCTACTGCGCCTGTGCTCTAGAGCCTAAAACCACAACTCCTGAGTCTGCCCCCACACCTACTGCGCCTGTGCTCTAGAGCCTAAAACCACAACTCCTGAGTCTGCCCCCACACCTACTGACGCCCCGAGCTCTCGAGCCCATGCTCCACAGCAGGACAAGCTGCCACAGTGAGAAGCCTGCACAGCGCAGCTAGAGAAAGACCACACACAGCAACAGAGACCAGGCGCAGCCAAAAGTAATAATTAATAAAGACAATCAAAAACAGACTTACGACCGGTGGGCCTGTGCCTGTTCTTTCGATTAGAAATGAAGGAACTAGGGCCCAGGTAGCAGGAAAGACTCATCCAAGGAGACACCCCTGACGTAGGTAGGGACTACAGGGTGTCCCATCTCTTTTTCTTCAGAGCCGTGTCCCGGGAGAGGTCTGTGTTCCCCTGAGCAAGGCCACACTTACAGGTAACTGCACAAATCTTTTGTCTGTAGAGTACCTTCTAGATGAGCCGCCCGTCCAAGTGTTACCTAAAGAGTGTGTGGATCTGGCTGCTCCCCGCTCAAAAGCCAATCAAACAGGCCAGGCTGGTGGAAAGGAACGTTTATTTCAAATGCCGGCAGCTGGGGGAGAGGGAGGGTGGCAGACCTCTGTCCAAGGCCGACTCCCCTCCACCAGGCAACCAGCGGGGTAAGAGCTCTTACAGACAGAGTGTGGGGGGCGGGCTATATGCAGAAACAGCACAGTCATCTCTGACAGTCATCTTCAATTGGTTCCCGGTGGTCTGACCTGCGTCATCTCGGTTGCTTTAGGTGCTGTTAATCATCAGTTGCAGGGTCTATTTTCCCCCATTTCTCTGAGGCCAATTCTGAGAACTGTGGCAGCTCATGTCCTGAGTGCAGTTTGGTCATCATATAGTTAACTTCTCCACCTGGAGTTTTGATTCTATAAGACAGCTCACAGGATATGGCTCAGAATATTACCTATAGCCCTTGAGAAGGAACTGAAGGTCCTTGACTGTGCTTAATGAGTACGTTATTATTATTTAGTCTCCTTTGAATGTTTTCCTTTGTTTTCCTGTTTCTCACTTGTCTTGATCAAATTTGTTCTTTGACAAAGTTTTCCACAGGCAAAAGGCAGGCAGAGGATATGGTATGGAGGGCCGAGGACCACAGGGCCCTGTTCTGCTTCACGAGTACACCATCATCACGGAGCAGCGACGGTGCAGGAGTGTGAGCCCCGCTTTTCAGCCGGCACCACCTCGTGCTGGTCTCCCTGCCTTCATCATTGCTTTGCTCGCCTCCTGGGGTCCTCATGAGAACATGGAAACCTGGATGTCTGCTCCCAGCAGTCTTACTGAACCTAGATGTCTGGTCAGGGCTATAAAGCACAAAGCAAGGAAATAAAGAACAAACAGATCAGAAAGGAATAAGTAAAATGGTTCCTATTTGCGGATGACATAATTGTCTACACAGAAAATCCCAAGAAATTTATACACCAAAAATTTCCAAGAACTAATAAGTTCTAGGTTCTAGGATACCAGACAAACATAGAAAAAAAAATCAATGATATCTTTATATATTAGCAATGAACACATGAACAATAAAATGAAAAGTATAATACATAAAAATTTATAATCACTTAAAAAAAGGAAAGAAAAGGAAGAAATGTTTAGGTGTGCATTTGGCAAACACATCCAGGCTTTGATGGAGTAGCCATTATGGTCAACAAAAGAGTCCGAAGTGCAGTACTTGGATGCAATCTCAAAAATGACAGAATGATCTCTGTTCGTCTCCAAGGCAAACCATTCAATATCACAATTATCCAAATCTATGCCCCAACCAGTAATGCTGAAGAAGCTGAAG
>SJXQ01003249.1:0-79101 GCA_006408695.1 Aepyceros melampus
GGAGAGGGAGAGGGTGGGATGGGTTGGCAGAGTGGCAGTGTAACATGTGTGATATCATAAGTGAAACAAATCGCCAGTCCAGGTTTGATGCAGGATGCTGGATGCCTGGGACTGATGCATGGGGATAATCCAGAGAGAGGGTGTGGGGCGGGAGGGGGGAGGTGGGGGTCGGGATTGGGAGTTCATGTACACTCGTGGCTGATCCATGTTGATGTGTAGCAAAACAAATACAGTATTGTAAAGCAAAACAAACTAAAAAAATAAAAATTAAAAAAGTGCATGTTTGCTCCCACTGTAAACTGCCTTGGCCAAGAAAATATCTAACCTTATAGATTCCTTCAAACTGATTCAATCCTGGAAGAAGGTCAGTCTGCAAAAATTTTATTTTGTACTTTTCAAAATCTTGCAGCAGAGAATGTCTGTGTCCTGAGGTATATGCTTTGCCTCCTGGGCTTGGGGACACTCGGTCATCATCTTTGATTCATATTCTCGGTTTTCTGTGGTGCTCTTTCAAGTGTGGCCAGATTCACACTCTGGATCAATGCTTATTTGTAGGGGAATAAAACCCATTTTAGGTTCATTGCACTTAGCCAGTCTTTAAGGGAAAATAATGTGACTCTTAGGAAGATATTTTAAACCTTTTAGGTTGGAACTTTACTCCAGAAAACCACAAATGCAGTTGGTAAATGACAAGCATGGGATGTGGTGGGTGACCCATTTTGTTGGTTTATTGCATCAATTCAGAAGAAATATATTGTGAGTATCAAACATTAACGTGAGATAATACAGGGCTAAGCCTAAATTTAGCTATTAGAATGAGGTGCTTCCTGAATTTTATCAATTACACTCCTTTCTTACTGAATCAGTTACTAAGTATCCTTTGAATGTAAATCTGTTGTCGGTTGGGTTTTTTTCTTAATAGTTTGGCCATGACATTTCCTTCATATTCTGAATCTATACTAATACATGTTAATACCTGCACCCAGCATTTATGGTTAGTCTTAAATTTTATTTTGTTTGCTGTCTATTTTTACCTTCTAATTTTCTAGTTCAGTAAATTTAAGTTAATGGGTTAGATAAAAGCAAATGTAACCAGTTAGAAATTTATAGGCATATACTACTTGGCAAACTCAAGAAGGGCATTTGTATTTTGCATTGCCAGTTTTGAGAAGACTATTCCTACTTTGAATTTGTTTGAAAAATACTACAGCTTGGGGATTCCTTGACGATCCAATGGTTAGGACTCCATGCTTTCACTGCGTTGGCTTGGATTCAGTCCCTGGGTTGGGGAACTAAGATTCCACAAGCCACATGGTGCAGCCAAAAAAAAAAAAAGACTACAGCTTGATTTGGAAAGTGTAGGTTTGCTATAGGGGAATCTTTAACTATAAGAACTTAAAACATGCCTTAGAAGAGTCTTCAGAATTCTCAAGAGGCCCAAAATCACTTTGATGATATTTGTCAAAATGTTGCTGAAGACTCCTTTTTGAATTTTATGGTCCTAGATTGGATGAGAAAACAACAGAACATGGCTTATATAGCACTCAGCTCGTGTTAAATAACATGTAACAAAATTGGTTACTGGATTCTTTGACTTACGTGAACTTTGGAAATTGTTATGCTTTGTTGTACCCCAAATGGCGAAATACAGTATTTATGCTCATTTCTATAAAAAGTTAGGCATTTGGACCTTGAACTTGAGTGTAGACTTCAATTATAAAACATTCATCTTGCTTAATTTATGCTTGCAGATCCTTAGTTAGAAAATCAATTAGCCAAACACATATGAATTTTTCTTTCTGACTTTGGTTTTGGGTTCTAAGATCTGGAATCATAGGAGAGATTTTTATTTATATTAATAATTAATATATAAATATAAATATAATAAGCTGGCTGGTATGGTTTATACTATGGTAAGATGGTAAGGTTTACGTTATGATAAGATGATCCATGGCTATTAGATAATGAATAAGTATCCACAGAGTCCTCTGTGTGTCTTGTAAAATTATTAAATGAAGGTTTCTGGTTCAAGATGGCAGAGTAGGAAGATCCAGAGCTCATCTCTCCCTAGAGCCATACCCAAAATACAAGTGCCTATTGAATGACTGTCTCCGAGAACAGCCTGAGGACTAGCGTAACAGACAACCACAGACATGAAAACTGAGATGGGATGTGTAGGAGGGGCTCAGACCCAGTCCAGGCAGAGCCCTTGGCTCCAGTGTTGCAACCCACAGGTCCAGGGGAGCGAGTTCCCCCCAGAGGAGAGAGGCGTCCGAGCCCCACTCTGGGCTCTCCAGCCCTGGAGACCTGCACTGGGAAGAGATCCTCATGGCACCAGGCTTCGCAACCAGCAGGGCTTACATCCGAGAGCACTGGAGGGCTATGGGAAGCAAACTCCTTTCTTGAAGGGCCTGTGTACAAACTCATTGGTGTTGAATTTCTAGTGCAGGGGAGCAGCTTGACAAATATCTGAATTATACAAGGATATTCACTGACAGATTTCAGGTCCTGTGCTAGAGTGGTGGGGATCTGGTGGGACTGTATCTGGTGCTGAGTATGCTGGTGGGCACCACTGCTTTCTGTGGAACAGAATAGCCCAGAAATAAACTCATGCTCATATGATCAATTAATTTATGAGCCAAGGAGCCAACTTTATACAAAGGAGAAATGACACTCTCTTCAATAAATGGTGTTGGCAAAACAAATCACCTTCTCACATCACAGATAAAAAAAACTCAAAATGGATTAAAGACTTAAATGTAAGACCTGAAACCATAAGAATCGTAGAAGAAAATATAAGCAGTATGCTCTTTGACATTGGTCTTACTATTATTATTATTATTTTTTGTCTGTATCCTCTGGCAAGGGCAACAAAAGCAAAAATAAACACGTGCAACTGTATCGAACTAAAAGCTTTTTGCACAGTGGAACTGTTAGGAAGATGGAAAGACAACCTACTGTATGGGAAAAGCTATTTGCAAATGATATGTATTATAAGAGGTTAATATTCAAAATATATAAATAACTCACACAACTTAATACCAAGAAAGCCATCTAATTAAAAAACGTACAAAGGGCCTGAATAGACATTTTTCCAAGGAAGACATAGGAATGGCCAACAGGTACATGAGAAGATGCTTATCACTACTCATCAGGGGAATGCAAATCAAAACCTTGAGATATTACCACATCTGTCACAATGGCCATTATTAAAAAGACAAGTGGTGATGAGGATATGGAGAAAAGAGAACCCTCCTGCACTTCGCTGGAAATGCAAATTAGTACAGCCACTATGGCAAACAGTATGGTGGTTCCTCAAAAAATTAAAAATAGAATTACCTATCCAGGAATCCCACTACTGGGCATTTATCAAGTGAAAATGAAGACACACATTCAGAGTAAAGAACATTTATATACATGACAGTCACTACAGTAGGCCTGGTAATCACCTGGCACTATACAAAGTTATCGTAGTATTATTGACCATATTGCTTCTGCAGTGCATTACATCCTCATGGTTTATTTAAAAGAAGGTGCATTAAAAGAAAACAAAATTTCAGACAAGTCATACCTGTTGAGACAAGATAACTTATTTATAAAGTCCAAATTATTTTCAGTGTCTTATTTAAATAACATTCCATTTTCCATAAATAAGCCTTTCATATATAATTGCTTGATAAATTGGTTTTTGAATGTTTGCTAAAATTAAGTCAGTTTGAATGAGTCTTTGCCCTTAGACTAGCTTGCTTTATCTGTGACATGTACTCAATGCTTTTCAGTCAGAGATTATTTTCTCCCCATGTATTCAGTTTGAAAAGCCAGTTTGTGTCAATTCTTGATGTTCAAATTCCTACTGATGGTGCTACTGTAAATAATAAAAAGGTAGAACTTTGACCATGAGTACTACAAATAATTGTTTATATAAATTTCAGTGTTCTTTCTTTCAGCATGTAGTAGATACTAAATAAAAATATTTTGGTATCTTTAAATTTCACTGCAGCCAGATTTAGTTTTCCTGGTTCTTTTCCTGTTTAACTTCACTAGCCCATACTTGTCCTGCTTTTCTCCCTCTAGCCAACCACCAGCCAGATCTGGCCACCCTCATGTTTTAAAGTGATGGCTGTTTCAGTATCTATTGCTGCCATAACAAATTACAGTAGATTTAGTGGCTTAAAACAGTATCTTTTCCTATGCAGCTAGAGACGATCATACTAAGTGAAGTAAGAAAGATGAATAGCATGATATCACTTACTCATGGAATCTAAAATACAGTAGAGACGAGCGTATCTACAAAGAGAACAGACCTGCAGACACTGAGAACAGACTTGTGGTCGCCAAGGAGAAGAGAGGGGGGAGGGAGCGGAATAGACTGGGAGTTTGGGGTTGGCAGATCCAAAGGATTATAATACACAACAAGGTCTTAATGTATACCTCAGGAACTGTTTTCAATATCCTATGATAAACCATAATGGAAAAGAATATTAAAAAAGAATGTATATATGTGTATAACTGAATCACTGTGCTGTATAGCAGAGTTCTGTGCAACATTGTAAACTGACTATCCTTCAGTAAAAACTACATAAACACACATACACAAAAAACACTACCCTTGTATTATCTCACACTTCTGTGGGTCAGAAGTCCAGGGTGCAGTGTGACCCAGCTGGGTTCTTTGCTTATAATCTCACAAGGCTGGTATGAGGTTGTTAGGTGGGCTGTGTCTCTTTCTCTGGGGATGGATCCACTTCCAAGCTCATTCTGGCCCATAGCTGAGTTCAATTTCTTGCAGTCCTGGGACAGAGGCCACCCTTTCCTTGCAGGCTGTTGACCAGGGGCCGGTCCTTGCTGCCAGAGTCCTCGTTGCATTCCTTCACATGCTTTCTGCTTTGCATATGTCTCTTCCTTTCCACCCTCAGCAGCAAGAGATCATGTCCCTCTTAAACTTTAGGTTTCTCTGACACCAGTGAAAGAAATTGCTCTGCCTTTAAGGTCTTCTATGATTTGGTTAACTTGGGTGATACAGGCTAATGCCCCTGCTTTAAAGTTTGCAACCTTAATCACATCTCCAAAATCACCTTTGCCATGTAACAGATTCGCAGGTTCCACAGATTAGGATGTGGATCTCTTTTGAGTGCCATTCTGTGTATTGAAATTGTAATAAAAACAAGCCCTAAAGTTCCCCTAGTCCTCTTTAGTCTCCCCCACTAGCCAGTTTGTGCCCTTGATCTTTCTGTTTGCTCATTGAATATGTTGGATCATGAAATCTTAACAAAAGGCCCATCTGGTTGTTTACACAGTGAGTGTTTACTCTTTCTAACTTTCCCTCTTTTTCTAGTTAATCTTGTCTCCCTCATTTAATTTTTGCTCAAAATATTTTCATTGTTTCTATTATATTGTTTTCACTTTTTCTCTTAATGTGTTTGATGATAGCATGATACTCTTAACTCCCCAGAAAGAGTTGTGTAACATATGGAACATCACCACATTACTTTCCTAAAATCTGGATTATTTTGAATTCTGTATCAATCTGACCTCAGTCATTTGGAAAAGACAGCTTCCTGAGTGGTGTGGTCTTGCATTCCTATGATAGACCATTTGGTTTTAAGGCCTCTTCTATCTTCACGATGCTAGGTGTCAAATATTTGTTGAAAATTAAAATGAATCATACTTAACTGTGATTTGTTGAAACTACTTTTGAAAATTGCCCACCCATTGTGCTAATAACACACATCACTTTTGAGAATTGATGTCACAGAGCTTGGCCAGAAAAATGCAGTCTCCAGGAATGTGTTGCCAAAACTATTGAGAAGCAAAATGTGCATGAACCGGGGAGGGAGGAGACCTCTTTCTTTCAGGGATTCATTTGGTTTTCAGTTAACAAAAAATTCTGGGCATTGTTCCAGAATTTAAATTTACAGTGTTGATAGAAACACATGAGTTTGAAACTTGGTAGAGTATGCTAATTGTGGTGGATTCCCATAAGATGCACTGGACTTCAGCTATGCTGAATACAAATTGTGATGGGAAAATTTACTGTGTATATCTAACAACCTTGCTAATTTATTAATTTGTGATACTAAAATAATTCTTTTCTTGCGCTTTTCGTTTTATTTTGGATATAGCCCCTGTTAACACTTCATCTGGTTAATTTCTTCACTTGATTTTTAGAAGGCTAAGAAATCTTATTCAAAAACAAACCTATGGCTGACTTTTAATTGCTAATTTGCAGAAATGTAAATGCATTTATTTTCTGGTAGTGTTACAGACATTTAAAGCAAGAATCGCATATATTGGAGCTGTGACTGTGTTGACATAGAGTTAAATATCTCAGAATAAGGGACAACCTGTGTTTAAAATTTTGCTGTCCCCACTCCAACCTTTCTGGAGTTTTACCAAATAAGCTCCAGGTTAGTTATTTTGGCGATGAGCCTCAGGCTCTTAAATAAGAGGAGTTGTTAGGATCTTGCCCCGATTATGTTGCCTGGATACCCTGAGGTGTATGCTAAGAGAATGAAAATGAACTATGAACTTGGAGCTGTTTTATATTTATGATTCTCCATGATGGCAGTTTTTTGCTTGTGGTCCTACCCAAAGTACCAAAGGGGTGGTGGCGGTGATTGCTGCTATTTTTGCTATTTTTCATAACTCTCATTGATTGATTTCTGAACTCAAATAACCTTATTTAGATATCCAACTATTCACTTAAATTAAAATATATCTACTGTGGTAAATTATTATTTCTTAAGATAAGGCTAATTCATTTGTCATCAAGTTCTAGAATAGCATCACAAAGAATTTGACATTCTGACTTTGGTTTTCTTGGTTTATTTTTCTCTTTTACAAGTAAACATGAATAGTAGGTAACCTGAAGAAATATTTCTTATTCATCAAATCTTCACTTCTTTTGGGTGTGGAGTGCTTATGGGAATGGAAATTTTTACTCTGTTCTCTTGGCCATCATGAATTTATTACCTATGAGCATTTCAAAGTCTTTTCAATCAAAATTATTTAATTCCGTTGAAGCTTTTTTTCACATTCTACTGTTTATTCAAGTTTATCACCTAATGATGAGAATCATTTCCTTGTTTGTGTCCAAAAAACTTATCTTTTAAGTTTCTAAGTGAGTATATGGGATGGGTAGAAATTATAGTTTTGGTTTTCTATAAGAAAATTAGGGTTAGGAGGTTAGGGTTTCTTTAATTTTCTTAGTTTTAATATTCCCAGATAGTTTAAAATATCAGGCTTTTAATGTAACATCATTGTACTTTGGTCATATTCTTCATTAGCTTTTGGAAATAAGGAATAGCCCCTTTACCAGTGGTTCTTGAAGTTTGTCCTGTGGACCCTTGGGGATCCCCCAGTTTTCAGAAGTCCACAGGTGCATCAGCTCTCTTCAACTACAAATCTATGAGTCAGGTCATCTTCACATACTTCAACCAAAACAGTAGACTCAATAGAATCCATATTGTTTTTATTTAAGCCAGATAGAAGAGAGCTTAACAAAAAAGTAGATTAATGCCACTCTTCTCACTAATTATTTTTGTTAAAATAGTTATTTTTCACAAAAGATACAGATGTATATTTTAACAGGCATTGGGTACAATGTGTTATTTAAAATGCATTAGGAAATACTGGGTTGGCCAAGAAGTTAAACTTGAATGAACTTCTTGGTCAACCGATTATTTAAACACTTCTCAATTTTAATTCTCAAAGAAAGCTGAGCACTGAAGGATGGATGCTTTTGAACTGTGGTGTTGGAGAAGACTCTTGAGAATACCTTGGACAGCAGGGAGATCCAACCAGTCCATCCTAAAGGAAATCAGTCCTGAATATTCATTGGAAGGACTGATGCTGAAGCTGAAACTCCAATACTTTGGCCACGTGATGCAAAGAACTGACTCCTTGGAAAAGGCTCTGATGCTGGGAAAGATTGAAGGCAGGAGGAGAAGGGGACAGTGGAGGATGAGATGATTGGATGGCATCACCGACTCAATGGAGATGAGTTTGAGTAAACTCCAGGAGTTGGTGATGGACAGGGAGGCCTGGCGTGCTGCAGTTCACGGGGTCACAAAGAGTTGCACATGACTGAGCGACTGAACTGAACTGAATTTTAATTCTTAACAGGTAGATTTTTAAAAAAGTTTAGTTAATTTACTTTTAACTGAAGGATAATTGCTTTACAGAATTTTGTTGTTTTCTGCCAAATATCAACATGAATCAGCCATAGGTATACACATGTCCCATCCCTCCCGAAACTTCCTCCCATGTCCCTCCCCATCTCACCCCTCTAGGTTGATCCAGAGCCCCTGTTTAAGTTTTCTGAGCCATACAGCAAATTCCCGTTGGCTCTCTATTTTACATATGGTAATGTAGTTTCCATGTTACTCTCTCCATACATCTCACCCTCTCCTCTCCTCTCTCCATATCCATGTTTATTCTCTGTCTGTTTCTCCATTGCTTCCCTGTAGATAAATTCATCAGAACCATCTTTCTAGATTCTATATATAGGCATTAGTATACAGTATTTATCTTTCACTTTCTGACTTACTTCACTCTGTGTCATAGGTTCTCGGTTCTTCCACCTCATTAGAACTGACTCAGATTCATTCCATTTTATGGCTGAGTAATATCATTGTGTATATTATCCATTCATCTGTCAGTGGACATCTAGGTTGCTTCCATGTTCTAGCTATTGTAAATAGTGCTGCGTGAACAATGGGATGCATGTGTCTTTTTCAATTTTGGTTTCCTCAGGGTATAGGCCTAGGAGTGGGATTGCTGGGTCATATGGTGGTCTCATTCCTAGTTTTTTAAGAAATCTCCATACCGTCTTCCATAGTGACTATATCAGTTTACATTCCCACAAACAGTGCAAGAGCGTTGCCTTTTCTCCACACCCTCTCCAGCATTTATTTTTCGTAGACTTTTTGATGATGGCCATTCTGACCAGTGTGAAGTGATATTTCATTGTGGTTTTATTTGCATTTCTCTAATAATGAGCCATGTTGAGCATCTTTTCACGTGTTTGTTAGCCACCTGTGTGTCTTCTTTGGAGAAATGTCTGTTTAGATCTTTTTCCCACTTTTTGATTGGGTCATTGTTTTTCTGGTATTGAGTTGTATGAGCTGCTTGTATATTTTGGAAATTAATCCTTTGTCAGTTGTTTCATTTGCTATGATTTTCTCCCATTCCGAGGGCTGTCTTTTCACCTTGTTTATAGTTTGCTTTGTTGTGCAAAAGCTGTTAAGTTTAATCAGGTTCCACTTGTTTATTTTTGTTTTTATCTCTCTTACTCTGGGAGGTGGGTCATAGAGGATCTTGCTTTGATTCATGTCACTGAGTGTTCTGCCTATGTTTTCCTCTAAGAGTTTTATAGTTTCTGGTCTTACATTTAGTCTTTAATCCACTTTGAGTTTATCTTTGTGTATGGTGTTAGAAAGTGTTCTAATTTCATTCTTTTGCACGTAGCTTTCCAGGTTTCCCAGCATTAGTTATTGAAGAGGCTGTCTTTGTTCCACTGTATATTCTTGTCTGCTCTGTCAAAGACAAGGTACTTACAGGTGTATGAGTTTATTTCTGAGCTTTCTATCTTGTTCCATTGGTCTGTATTTCTTAACAGGCAAATGTTGATAGGTCCAACCCATATAAACAAAAGATTGCTATGATCCTCAGTAGTTTTCAAGGGTTTTCAGAGGTTCTGAAACCTCAGTATTTGACAAGACCTACCTTATATACCTTTCACAAAGCCTTCTATACTTGTATTTCCTTTAAATCTTTTCTTGTGAGTTTTAGCATTTGGGTATAGAGGGTTTATAACTATTTTATGATACTTCTCTTTAGTTTTCTGACCTAAAAAATATCAGAAAAGCAATGTTCTGTTTTCCTGTACCTGCCCAGGGATATTTGACTGTAAATTAAAACCATTCTCAGATTTAGATGGATGAAATTAATCCAGAGAGTTACCAGAAGTCCACACGTATGTAATGCTCTTTTGGTAAATGTATCCTTGGAGATTTAAAATGTATACATACTTGCAGGCTTGTTATGGTATACATGATTATAGCAAGAAAACTGTTGCCTGTTGGTTGTTCTCAAGAGAAACTCTGAGTTGCCTGATTTAAGTGCTGTCTGTATTTTTTGTAGCCTGGGCACCTCCTATAGTCTCTGACGTGATTTCCCTTCTTCAGTATCATGTAATGTCTGCCCAATCTATACTCAGTCCTTGATCCAGATTCATCTTTCCAATGCATAACCTGAAAAAAATTTCCCTGCAGGTGATCCCAACAGATTTCATAACCATTCTTCATTCATGGACTACTTTTCAATTTTAAAAACAGTTGTAGATCCTTTTCCAGTGTGTATTTGCACACATGCACACACATACACACACACATTGTAATTATAGTCTCAGAGTATCAGTGACCACATCTATTGTCTGTGTCTTCCAAATTAAAACATCTGACTTTCAGGATAAAGATGAAACTGATTAGCCCACACATAATGTCATGATGCCTTTTATTATCTGATCCCTATGTACTGCTTCTCTTGATTAATTTCCTATTACTGTATCCTACATAAACATTCTACTACTTGAAATTCTTTGAACATTCTGTCCTCTTATCAGTTGAAACTAAATCTGAAATTCAGTTGAAACCAAATCTGAAATTCTGGCTATAGAATACTGATATCTAATTCTGGATGTCTGAGAACCTTATTGGGGTTTCCCTGGTGGCTCAGATGATAAAGAATCTGCCTGCAATGCAGGAGACCCGAATTTGATTCCTGGGTTGGGGAGATCCCCTGGAGAAGGGAATGGCAACCCAGTCCAGTATTCTTGCCTGGAGAATTCCATGGACAGAGGAGCCTAGCGGATAACAGTCACTGGGGTTGCAAAGAGCTGGACATGACTGAGCAACTAACACTTTGGCTTTCTAACAGGTAGGAGACTGCTCATGTCTCCCTTTGTCAAATGCTTTAGGTGGCTTTCAGTGCTTGCTTTCTGGTGTTTTCTCCTTCTTTGCTCTTAGTGGTTAGTTGTCAGTGTGTCAGCTTTGAATCCCTTTCATGCCAGAAGCCCTGGACAAGGGGAGACCCTATTTCTTCCATACCATGTAGAAACTTTGGGATAATTTTTTGCTGCTCATTGTCTTTAAAGAAATCTTACCGTTTTCTTGATTCTGCAGTATTCTACAAGTAATAGCTGTTTGAGTGTCTGATAGTGGGAAAAGTGGGAGCCAGCATGCTGTAGTGGTTATGAAGCTGTGTTTTAAAGCCAGGTGGATTGGATCAGTCAGCAACCCGAGAGTTGCAAGTGTTGGAAAATGCGCTGGCAGGTGGCTTGGTGAAGGGCGGTTTTCTGATTTATGTAAGCAAAGGTCCAGCAATGTGTTCTTCAGCTGTGGTTTGATCTCAGCTCCCGCACCATTTATCTGTGATTACTTGGTCATGTCAATTCTTTCTGAATTGTCTTTTCTTTAGAATACTGTCTCTCATAGGAAAAGTAACTGCGCTAATTCTAGGCCTTATACCCTATATCAAGCCATCCGAAAGTATCAAGTATACTCTTTCTAAACCCTAAAATGGGAGCTTGAGAATTTACTTAACTTGAAAAAACTTGGACCATATGCTGAACCCTGTGGCTAAGGGAATGTTACGTACTAATTGATATATAATGGGGCTGCCGCTGCTGCTGCTGAGTCACTTCAGTCGTGTCCGAGACTCTGTGCGACCCCATAGACGGCAGCCCACCAGGCTCCCCCATCCCTGGGAGTCTCCAGGCAAGACCACTGGAGTGGGTTGCCATTTCCTTCTCCAATGCTAGTGCTCATCAATAAAAACAGTTGTCTTTGAATAAATTAGCACATTAAAAAATTAGGGTCTGGAGGACAAGAATAATTAAGGTAAATGCCAGGGGCATGAATTCCTCTTCTATCATGCCTGGACTAATATCATTGAGATATAGCTCGATCTGAAAAACTAACTGGTTTAAGATACCACACTTGGCAGAACTCATTTGAAAAACGTCTGCTTCTGAGATTATGAGTGTTGAGAAATGTGGAGAGTCTGAGATTTTACTCTGTTTGCAAGATAATATATTAGTCTGCTACGTTTCATGTTTGCTGGCAGACAGAGACACAAGACTTCTGATTCAGATACAAAGGATTTTGTTACTCATAGCAATAGCAATAGCTGAAGTATTCACATTTGCACTACTTTTCTGAGCCCTGTTTCCATGGATAGTTCAAAGACAGCTTGATAATGCCTGTATGCTGAGAAGGTTACATTAGAGAAAGGGAATGCAAAAAACCAGGACTGGCGAACTGGATTTTTTACATTGGCCTCTAAGCAAACCTGCCTGACCTTTGCCTTGGACAGTCATTGTCTTTATTATTACTGAACAGTAAAAATAAACCTGGTCTTTCTTCAGAGAGAGATACTGTTCCTGTCTTCCAAAGCTATTTCTACGCAGACATCCTTGAAAACAGTCCAGAACAAAGGCTGTTTGTGCTTCTGCTTGTAAGATAGGTGTAAATGCGAGGACCCCATAGAAAATTGCCTCTAATAGTATCCTTCTTTTGTTTCTATTTCATCTTGACTTCCGAAGAATTTTCCCATGGGTGTGCCTCTTCGTTGGCCATGCTAATTAATCTGACCAACAGAAACTGTATCAAATCTGTTTATCTTACATAGTATTTAATTAAGACTCCTATCAACAGGATTCCAAACAGCATGATGAGGCCAAACTCAACCTCCAGCGTCCCACACTAGCTAACTGAACAAATCCCATAAAACATCAGGGCCAGGCTTAGGAAACCTGGTGCTTTTTCTCCTTGAGCTTTCCACTTGACCTAAGGCATTAATTCAGCCATAGCAGGATATGTTGGTGACTGTATATACTCTGCCTTGGCCCCAAATGAGTAGGTCTAGACGTGACTTAGCAGCAGCCGCAGTGCATTTTTATCCTCCATAATAGCCTTGGCCAGTGAACTGAGGCTGACCTGAATGCCTTCCAGGGCTTAGGTGGTGTCATTGATCACTTCAGCTAAAGTCAGGGATAAATTTCCCACCACCTTTTCTAATTAGATGGCTCCTGTTGTATGGAAAAGTGCCCACAGGGTGTGTGTAAATAACAAATATAACTCTGGGAAGCTCACCCAAGTAACCCTCTTTTTTTTTATTATGGATTTTTGCCGTTTTCAGAGAGCTGTGTGATCTAGTGGTAGTATTTCTAGAAGCAGTTGCAGTATTCCTTAAACATTCTATGGCTTCTCATCCTTAGCAGAACCTATGAGCCTGTGTGTCTGATCTGGCCTTTGACTACCTTTCAACTTTATCCTGTTCTTGCCTTCTTGGGCATCCCAGGTGATGCTAGTGGTAAAAGAATCTGCCTGCCAATGTCGGAGAAGAAGGTTCGATCCCTGGGTTGGGAAGATCCCCTGGAGTAGGAAATGGCAACCCACTCCAGTATTTATGGGTGAAAAATCCATGAACAGAGCAGCCCGGTGGGCTGTGGTCCGTGGGGTCGCAAAAAATAGGACGGGACTGAGAGACCAAGCACAGCCTTCCTCTCCCTCTTTGCATCTTTAATCCCCTTTTGTTTACCATGCTCTCTTGCCACTTAGCCCGCGTATAATCTGGGCCCTCAATATAAAGTGTGTTTCCTGACAATCTCGGACTAATTAATTTCCGCTTACCCATTGTTGTCTCTGCCCTCTCCTTTTGCATTTTCATTATATTCATGGGGTTCTCCAGACAAGAATACTGAAGTGGTTTGCCATTCCCTTCTCCAGTGGACCACGTTTTATCAGGCCCTGACTAGCAGGTACATGCCCTTCAGCCACTCCATGTTGCTGGCTACAGAATCACTGTGGACGGTGACTGCAGCCATGAAATTAAAAGATGCTTGCTCCTTGGAATAAAAGCTATGACAAGCTTAGCGCATTAAAAAGCAGAGACATCACTTTGTTGACAAAGGTCCATCTAGTCAAAGCTATCGTTTTTCCAGTAGTCATATATGGATGTAAGAGTTTGGACCATAAAGAAGGCTGAGTGACAAAGAATTGATGCTTTCAAACTATGGTGCTGGAGAGGTCTCTTGAGAGTCCCTTGGACAGCAAGGAGACCAAATTAGTTAACCCTAAAGGAAATCAACCCTGGATATTCACTGGAAGGATTGATGCTGAAGCTCCAGTACTTTGGCTACCTGATGCAAAGAGCTGACTCACTGGAAAAGACCCTGATGCTGGGAAAGATGGAGGGCAAGAGGAGAAGAGGGTGACAGAGGATGAGGTGGTTGGATGGCATCACCGACTCAATGGACATGAGTTTGAGTAAGCTCTGGGAGGTAATGAAGGGCAGGGAAGCCTGGCATGCTGCAGTTCTTGGGGTTGCAGAGTCAGACTTGACTGAGCAACTGAAGAACAGTAACACCCTCTCCTAGGCTTGTTATCCCATTATACTATATCTTCTACTTTTTTTTTCTTTAAGATATTTTTTGTTGCTCTGTGGACTATTTTTAAAGTCCTTCTTGAATTTGTTACAGTATTGCTTTTGTTTTATGTTTTGGTTTTTTCATGCGAGGCATGTGGGATTTTAGGCCCCCGACCAGGAATGGAACCTGCACCCCTCCACTGGAAGGCAAAGTCTTAACTCCTGGACTGCCGGGGAAGTCTTATCTGACACCTTGGACGTGTTAGGCGTCGCTTCGTCCTTCGTCCTGAGTTTCATTCGTGTCTAGTCACTGCTAAGTCATATGTTATCTGATGGCTGGTAATGCATTTGATTTGTTTTTACTTACCTTTGTATTCCTGCACCTGCCTAGCACAGTCTATGGGAGGTAGTCAGAGATTCCATAAATATTATGAAATGAGGGACTTTTGTAGTGCCTTAAGAAATAAGAGTTTAGAATATTAGCATCGGGACCTTGGGCAGTCACTTCGCAGTCATCAACCGCTCACTGTGGTTGGCGGTAGCTTGATTGACCAGAAATCAGACCGAGTAGTAGGATACCAAGGAAAATATAGGAGGGTGTAATTAGCAGCTGGTAAGGGAGACCAAGAGACTTTTGGAGCATTCAGGAAAACAACACCTTGAGGCCAAAGAGCGTGGCATTGGCTTCCTTGAAATCAGCAGCAGTCTGCCTAACGGGCAGGCAACAATTAATCAAGTGGTGACTTAATCTGTAACTAAACCCTTGGCTGCTCAGAAGGCTTAATAGAGCAGTCCTTCTAATAGCCAGCGTACAAGAAATGAATGTCAGCTGATTCTGTCCCTTAGCTGCTTCCTCCAGGGATTCAGGGATTCAGGGATTCAGGCCTTGGGGTGATGCCTGTGCGTTGTAGATGTTCATTCAAATGCAACGAACAGGAAGCTGCCATTCCAAATTTACCTGGATGTTCTTTTTTATTTCATCTATGCTTTTATTTATTTTTATTAAAGTTTTGTTATAAGAGTGTTTTTTAAGGTAGTGGAAACTCTCAGTGTTCGCTTTCAATCATTTCCGCCCTTGACTGTAAAAACTTCTCAAGTCAGGAGCCCTACTTGGTCCGTGTGTCCCGGTTACCTGGCACAGTGCCTGGGAGGTACGGAGTGGTGACACCCTGAAGATTCGTCCTGAGAGCTCTGCAGAGAGTCTGCTGGTTTCAGCCGAGCTCTGCCGCCTCTTGCTGTGTGACCTCGTGTGTTTACTGAGTGTTCCCTAGCTTCAGCTTCCTCCGGGGGATAATAAGCCCAATCCATTCTCGTGAGAACTGTGCCATAATGGATAGGTAACACTTAGGAAGTGCCTAGTCTCGATGTAGTCCTCAATGAATATTAGCTTTTCTCTATAGATATATAGCATCACACTCTACATTTCGATAGAGATTGAGAACCTTAAAGTCAGTTGGAGCATGAGCAGCGTTGTTAGTAGATGTAATTAGTGGTTCAGTTCAGTTGCTCAATCGTGTCCGACTCTTTGTGGCCCCATGAATCACAGCACTCCAGGCCTCCTTGTCCATCACCAACTCCTGGAGTTCACTCAAACTCATGTCCATCAAGTCAGTGATGCCATCCAGCGATCTTATCCTCTGTTATCCCCTTCTCCTCCTGCCCCCAGTCCCTCCCAGCATCAGAGTCTTTTCCAATGAGTCAGCTCTTCGCATCAGGTGGCCAAAGTACTGGAGTTTCAGTTTCAGCATCAGTCCTTCCAGTGAACACCCAGCACGAATCTCCTTTAGGATGGACTGGTTGGATCTCCTTGCAGTCCAAGGGACTCTCAAGAGTCTTCTCCAACACCACAGTTCAAAAGCATCAATTCTTCAGCACTCAGCTTTCTTTATAGTCCAACTCTCACATCCATACATGACCACTGGAAAAACCATAGCCTTGACTAGAAGGACCTTTGTTGGCAAAGTAATGTCTCTGCTTTTCAATATGCTATCTAGGTTGATCATAACTTTTCTTCCAAAGAGTAAGTGTCTTTTAATTTCATGGCTGCAATCACCATCTGCAGTGATTTTGGAGCCTCCCAACATAAAGTCTGACACTGTATCCCCATCTATTTCCCATAAGTGATGGGACCAGATGCCATGATCTTTGTTTTCTGAATGTTGAGCTTTAAACCAACTTTTTCACTCTCCTCTTTCACTTTCATCAAGATGCTCTTTAGTTCTTCTTCACTTTCTGCCATAAGGGTGGTGTCATCTGCATATCTGAGGTTATTGATATTTCTCCCGGCAATCTTGATTCCAGCTTGTGCTTCTTCCAGTCCAGCGTTTCTCATGATGTACTCTGCATATACGTTAAATAATTAGGGTGACAATATACAGCCTTGACGTACTCCTTTTCCTATTTGGAACCAGTCTGTTGTTCTATATCCAGTTCTAACTGTTGCTTCCTGACCTGTATACATGTTTCTCAAGAGGCAGGTCAGGTAGTCTGGTATTCCCATCTCTTTCAGAATTTTCCACAGTTTCTTGTGATCCACACAGTCAAAGGCTTTGGCATAGTCAATAAAGCAGAAATAGATGTTTTTCTGGAACTCTCTTGCTTTTTTGATGATCCAGTGGCTGTTGGCAGTTTGATCTCTGGTTCCTCTGCCTTTTCTAAAACAAGCTTAAACATCTGGAAGTTCACGGTTCATGTATTGCTGAAGCCTGGCTTGGAGAAATTTTTGAGCATTACTTTAATAGCATGTGAGATGAGTGCAATTAATTGCAAGTTAAAAGGCAGTCCTGGGCGGTTCTCATTCAAGTGGTGACACAAGGATGCAGAACCCTTCTTTCTGATGGTTCTGTCTGTGCCCTAAGTCAGGGGTCCCCCGCCTCTGGGATCTAATGCCTGATGATCTGGGGTGGAAGTGATGGGGTAATAATAGAAATAAAGTGCATAGGAAATGTGCTTGAATCATCTGGGCCATTCCCCTGACCCCCATCCATGGAAAAATTGTCTTCCATGAAACTGGTCTCTGATGCCAAACAGGTTGGAGGCTGCTGCCTAGAACATCCTTGGAATTCTAATTGTAATTTCAGTGGCCAGCATCCCGTATCCCTACTCACTGACCAGCTGGATTCGGGGGATGGAATTCCCTTTATCACTGTTCTCTTAGCCAGAATTTGGCCACATAGCCCCATCTAGATTGCTAGAGGACTGGAAAACCTCTTCCTGTGTGCCTAGAAAAGGTATGAGGGCCTCATTATATTTCTCTTGCCACAGATTTCATTACTGATTGTCAAATATCTACGAGCAGCTTGAGATAGTATCATTTCAGTGCATTTACTTGAGCTTTATTAATGTTGTTATTATTTTCCTTACACTTGTTTTCACAGACTGCCTTGTATGGTCATGTCCTGCCTGTGGGTAAATTTATTTTGGCAGAACTGGAAGAACAGTAGGAAGGATGGTGAAAACAAGGGATCTGCCTCCGAACAGGCGCCATGAACTTGCTGAAGCTGTTTTATGTCTTGGAAATTATAAGAACTTCAGAGACATTTCATTATGACTTCTGTTGATTCCTCATTAAATTCTCCTTCGGTTTAACTGTAGGTTTAAATAGATCCCAGTTTAGGCATTAAACAGCTTCATATTTCAGATTCTATTTAATCTCAAGCTTTTTTTAGTATGCTACATATGGATATGTCTTGGGCTTACCCAAGTGGCACCAGTGGTAAAGAACCCACTTGCCAAGGCAGGAGATGTAAGAGACGTGGATTAGATCCCTGGGTCAGGGAGATCTCCTAGAGGAGGGCATGACAATCCATGCCTTAGAGTTGGACATGACTAAAGTGACTTAGCATGCACGCATATGGTATGTCTTATTTGCTAGTTGTATGATAAGCTTTTAGCAGTTATTTCTCAAGAGACTCATGCTCCAAAGGTCAGATGTTATCTCTGTTTCACCAAGTAGAGGTTACTTAATTCTTATACTAAATCAGTTGACCAAGTCAGTTTGACATCCATTTGGGTTTTAGTTTCTTGGCACTTAACCTGGCACGTTTCACCTGACCTGCCTCCTGAGAAATCTGTATGCAGGTCAGGAAGCAACAGTTAGAACTGGACATGGAACAACAGACTGGTTCCAAATAGGAAAAGGAGTATGTCAAGGCTGTATATTTCACCCTGCTTATTTAACTTATATGCAGAGTACATCATGAGAAACGCTGGACTGGAAGAAATACAAGCTTGAATCAAAATTTCTGAGAGAAATAGCAATAACCTCAGATATGCAGATCACACCACCCTTATGGGAGTTCCTGAAAAAGAACTAAAGAGCATCTTGATGAAAGTGAAAGAGGAGAGTGAAAAAGTTGGCTTAAAGCTCAACTTTCAGAAAAACAAAGATCATGGCATCCAGTCCAATCACTTCATGGGAAATAGATGGTGAAACAGTAGAAACAGTGTCAGACTTTGTTTTTTTTGGACTCCAAAATCACTGCAGATGATTGCAGCCATGAAATAAAAAGACACTTACTCTTTGGAAGAAAAGTTAGGACCAACCTAGACAGCATGTTAAAAAGCAGAGACAGTACTTTGCCAACAAAGGTCCTTCTAGTCAAGGCTATGGTTTTTCCAGTGGTCATGTATGGATGTGAGAGTTGGACTATAAAGAAAGCTGAATGCTGAAGAATTGATGCTTTTGAACTGTGGTGTTGGAGAAGACTCTTGAGAGTCCCTTGGACTGCAAGGTGATCCAACCAGTCCATTCTGAAGGAGATCAGCCCTGGGATTTCTTTGGAAGGAATGATGTTAAAGCTGAAACTCCAGTACTTTGACCACCTGATGCAAAGAGCTGACTCATTTGAAAAGACCCTGATGCTGGGAATGATTGAAGGCAGGAGGAGAAGGAGACGACCGAGGATGAGATGGTTGGATGGCATCACCGACTCAATGGACATGAGTTTGAGTAAGCTCTGGGAGTTGGTGATGAACAGGGAGGCCTGGTGTGCTGCAGTCCATGGATTTGCAAAGAGTTGGACACTACTGAGCAACTGAAGTGAAGTTCTTGGCATTATTTTTAGTCATTCTTTTTTTTTTCAATTTTTATTGATTTATTTATGGCTGTGCTGGGTCTTCACTGCTGGGCAGGCTCTTCTCTAGTTGTGGAGAGCGGGAGCTGCTCTCTAGCTGTGGTATGGGGCTTCTCATTGCTGTGGCCTCTCTTGGTGCAGAGCACAGGCTCTAGGGCACATGGGCTTTGGTAGTTCCTGCCCACAGGCTGTCGAGTGTGGGCTCATGGTGTATGGGCTTAGGTGCCCCATGGCAAGTAGGATCTTCCTGGACCAGGAATTGAACCTGTGTCCCCTGCATCAGCAAGCAGATTCTTAACCACTGCACCACCAGTGAAGCCCTATTTTTAGTCTTTTTTTATTATCTGTATTTTTAATTCATTTGATGAAGAAGGTTTTGGATTCCCCAAGGTAAGAAACAAGTGAGACGGAGTGTCCTCCTTATTGCTTTTAAACCTGAGGGATTATCAGATGCATTACAGCTGTGTTAGGCTCAAGGCAATTTAATAACTTGCACATTCCAAATCGTAAGAACATGTAAAACAACTAGGACAGGAGCAGCTTAAGTAGGACATTTCCTTGCTAGCCAGCGAGAGGTAGAAGCATTATGCTGAGCCATAGTGGAGCTAAATTCTGCTCCTGTACCTGACCTTTGCAATCAGTTGAGACTCTGAAATTATTTGTAGTGATTGGCTGGATTACCTTTGAGTCTTACCAAGTGCTTATCTTGAATATTATCAAAAGTATATGTGAAATTGTGATGGTTAGTTATGTGTGGCCACAGATGTGGGTCATGAGGTTATGTGAATATTGCTGCCTCTTGGGGACATGTGCTAGTGGTAATCCTAGCCCCTATGTGGCACTTCTGCTCTGGGAGCCAGAGGCACAGGAGTTGGGGGCAGGCCTTAAGTTTTCTCCTTTTCACTTTTGGAGAGCTGTAAATCTAGATCAGAAAAACTGCAATATGCCTGCTGGGTGATCTTGTGTAAGGATTCATGATATTAGGTTTAAAGGTTTGTTGGATTGAATACATTTCTCTGTAAGTCATACTCTTTCATATTATCTGTGCCAAGAACTTCTGAAAAGGGGGCTAGAAGATGAAGTATTGTAACTTCTCTATCCGTGGTTTCCAGTAGTTCTTTATTCAGCTGTTTTAATGACCACATCTAGGAGCTGTTTCAACAGACTCTAAGGTTGTCTTAAAGGGACTTGTGGATCAGCATGAAGCTTTTACCCCCCGGTAAGATGTCAAGGGCGTATTTTTGTCTGTGGGACCTTTCTGGATGTTGGCTGGAACCCGAGGAGCCAGAAAGAAGGGCGATGCTGTTTTTCTTTATTTTTTTTCCTGACCGTTGTACTTTCATGTTTTATGTGTGCTTAGCAGCTCTGTGCAGTTTTATTGACTTCTAAACTAAGCAAATAGAACAAACTCCGGTGGTGTAAAGCGCTGAGTGAGTGAGCCTCGGGGAGCACGTTATAGCGAGGCTCTTGGCTCACGTGGCTCTAGCTGCCAGTTCACTTTCAAGTGCGATTCAGGAAACTGGTCTTTGGTCGATCAGGTCCTAAGTAACGTAGGCCTGTTCACCTTAGGAATTAGCTCCTTGTGTTTATACCATCCCCAAGATTAGTCATAACTCATCATTGTCAGGTCACGTGGAGGGAGTTTCTGCAAATGTGTCATCTGATGGCCTCTTCATACAACATCGTCCCTCTTGCTTATGATGAGCAGCAGTGCAGACGACTGGTTAGGAGCTGGACATTTCTGAGAGCGGAGTTCAAAATTCAGTTTTATAATGTAATAGCTGTGGGATGTTGGTTGACATACTGCAGCCAGTGGTATTGTTAATGAAATGAGCAAATGCAGCGCAACACAACTATATGTCAGGTACTTTTGTCAATTTGAACAAATATTAATTCTTTCACTTATCATTCCCAGCCCTGTCCTACAGATATTATTGTTTTCCCCACTTTGAAGGTGAAGAAACTGAGAAAAAATAGTGAATATTAAAGTCTTTCCACTTAAATGTTAATCTCATTCAAGAAACACTCAGAATAATGTTTGATCAAACACCTGGATACTCTGTGGCCCAGTCAAATTGACAAATTGAAATTAACCATCGCAATAGTATATCTGATACAGTAATTCATATGATAAATATATTTCCCATGAAATAAGTCTTCTTAGGAGAGTCATGTCTGATTTACTTTTGACAGTTTGGGGTTTTAGTTCCACCTGTGTGTGGATGTGTATATGTTTATGGGTGTGCATATGTTTATTGTTTCCTGTCTAAAATAATCTATTTCCTCCATGCAGACAAGGACACTGCTTTCTTTTTTAATGCTTATTTTGGGGAAGGAGTATCTTTCTTAACTCCTAGATTCCTGGAAATTTGGGCATCCGTGAGGGATGCCTAGAACAGTGACTCTAGCTTGCTCCAGTTGTAACTGCTATCAGGTGAGGATTTGCCTAAAAATCTTCTACATGAGTGTTTGTTCTAAGGTTGAGACCCAATAGATCACTTTTGTGTCAAATATATATTTGATCACAAGGTAATATTTTTAAGTCACCTTTATACTTGGAAGAATCCAGTCGAAATCCACATTTTACTACTCTGCCAATTTCAGTTTCTCTATTTTAGTTGTTTAAAAAAAGGAGAGGAAATGATACTTTATGTTTGTAAAGCTCTTCATGTTTTATGATGCTCTTATCTCCACAATGGCATCTAGTTATTTCAAGATGTGATTTACCTGGCTTTGTGTACAAACATGCAGCAGCCATTATGAAATCATCCTCTCACCTGGTTCTTTATAACCACACTGTAAAGTGTTATCTTTGTGTGCAATTGGGATAGTTTGAAACAAAATGCCAGTTTCTCAGAAGACATCTGATAATTAATCATTTCCTATATCTAGTTTTCTCTCCTAGACTTATTTGCAAAATCTAAGGCTCCCTAATACTCACTTTATTTGATTCACTGTTTAGTAGGATATTTTCAATGCTGCAGCTGCTCTTTAACTTACGTAATAATTTACACACACCATGCCGTTTTTGAAACTTCTAAACTATTATAATACTGAGATTGCTTATAGTACGAGACAAGTCAGAAAAGGGATGAGATATTGAAAACTGGACTCCATACAGCAGGTTGAACCTTTCTATTAAAAAAAAAAAAATTCAGTCAGTGGGGCTGTCATCTCTTACACTGGGAAAGCCAGGGTAGAAAGACTAGGAAGACAAGCAGTAAAATAGGCAGAAGAAAACAAACCCCCAAGGCGGTTAAAGGTCTTAAACAGTGGGGTGCTATTTCTGCCATTCTGTCCGTTCCTATCTTAGGCAAAATGAATCTGCTTAATCTTCCTTCAAAATCCTTTCAGTAAACAACTATCGGTGGGAGAAAAAGACAACAAAAAAACACTGATATTAAGGAAGGTCTTCCTTAGCATACATAATGCCCATTTTCTCTTTGTAAAAGCAGTACAATGCCCTATTGTGACTTTCTCTGTGTTAACATAATTTGTGTGTAAGGTTCCCCAGTTGTTTCCACATCATAACTGGTTGAAGAGAATATTGCTTTCTTTGAGACTCTGGTGAGATACAGGAGTGAAAACACAGTGCCTGATGACTTTTGAGGTGGTGCATTTAAATGGTTCTACCTGTAGGCAATCACTCCAGAAAGAACATCTTTCGTGTTTATCAGTGGCTCATCGTGACTCCTTAACGAGGGGACCTTTTGGTGTTCAGCTCTGTAGTCTTGAGTAAGAACTAATCTCCAAGGTTAAAACTGGGCAGAGGGCAGGTAGAATAGAAGATATGTGTTTTTATTAGTCTTGGTTTGCTTTTTTAAAACAATGTCCAGATAGAAACGAGCCTGCAGACAATTTAACAACGTTGACTCCTGCTGTTGACCCCAGAAGTCTTGACAGCCATCTCTCACAGTCAACTTGGAGGAAAACATACTTGACTCTACCCCATTGTTGGCTTGGAAACAGACCCACTGAGGCAAGAGGGACAAGGCCAGCCCAAGGACGGCCTCCTCACGTGGATAGGCATTAGGCAGAATTCAAAGCCACCTCATGTTGCACTTATTGAAGCCAGGACAGGTGGAGAATTGGAACCTGAAACAGAAATTTTGTAGCATCTGAGCAAGAAGCTTTGGCCATGAAAACCTTGGAGGAGGTGCAATGAAAATGTACAGGTTGCTGATGACTCTGAACAAGTTCCTTCTGCATATAGCATTCAACTAGTAAGGGAACATTCAAGGGAAAACAGCTCTTAAGAGTACATGTAGAGTAGCTTTAGGAGACAGATGCCCAGCATCAGAAGCTGATGCAACCTTGGGCAGTCCAGGCCACCCCTCAACCCTCCTCCCTTCAATGAATATTCCATTCCTAATCAAAAAGACCCCCACCCATTCAAAGGGCTAAAAGTGAGATAAAGGAGTGATCAACAATCCTGCAGGGCACCTCTCATTTGGGAGGATGTCCATACTCTTCTTCACGAGTATAACTTTTGCTGCTGCCCTAAATAAACTGCTTCTTTGTTCTCAGCTCTTACAAGGTGAGGTTGTTGCAAAGTTGTGAGATGGAATAAATACTGTGGCCCATTTTGTATACTCTACTGAGATAAAGAATGCTTGTGCTAATTTATGGAGATTCGTGACCTAGACTTCTGGCTGTCCACATAGCAGAGAGAAGCAGAGACCGCTCCCCGAAGGCTCAGGCTGCATGTTAACAAAACAGTTTCTACTGATAGCTACTCTCCTGTTAGGATCATTGTGGAGAGCAACCCTTCCCAGCACCCCTGAGGCTCCTTTCTGCCTTAGGGCCTCTGAACTTAATATTCTCTTTCCGGAAGCTTGTGACCCAGATCTTCTCGATGCAGGTGCTTTTCTGTTTAGAAATCAGCTCAAATATTTACTTTTCAGAGACTCTTTTCCAGTTCGCAAACTAAAGCAGCACTTGCTGTCACTTCAGCTGTTTTAGCAGAACACTGTCACTCTGTCTATGTAGCTGTTGTCTATCTTTCTCCATCTCATCACTGGAAGGAGGGAGCTTGCCTTTGTGCTTGAGCTTCTGTTAATGCGTATAATACTCTATATCTCTATACACATGTATCCATATATATGCGTATAGATATAGTATGTGCTTGTATGCTCAGTCGCTAGATCATGTCTGACTCTGTGACCCCAGAGACTGTAGCCTGCCAGGCTGCTCTGTCCATGGGATTATCCAGGCAAGAAGCTGGAGTGGGTTCCCTTCTCCAGGCGATCTTCCCGACCCAGGCATTGAACCCAGGTCTCCCTCATTGTGAGCAGATTCTTAACCGTCTGAGTCACTAGGGAAGCCTGAAAGGTTCTTAACACTTGCAAAGCTCACCTAGCTGGTAAGTGGCAAAGCTGGGAGTAAGGTGCACATGATATGAACTCTTACTAGCTAACTGTGTATTTCAGATCCAGAGATGTTTTTCTCTGGATTATGACAGTTTCTGAGCTTTGCTTTTATGTGAATTAAGAATTATTGATGCTTGGCAGTTTGGGGTATGATAGTTTTGGGATTCCATTCTGAGTGATATTGAATGACTGACAGTCTCTGAGGGTAACTTTTTTTTTCCTCATGCACACTTTATATTACATGTTCTTAAGCTTTTGTGGATGGTGCAAATGATAATTGTTATTGTTCAAGACATATGATGAAGCAAGTGTTTCCTGTATTCTGTCTACTGGCAAAATATTTCTGTTTACATGTATCAATCTTGACAGAAGATGACTCTTTTTGAGGCTTTTGGTAGTGTCTCATTGGCTGAAATCTTCTTTTCATTTGTTATAACTGGCAATTTCAGTTCACTCATGGGCTTTAGGAAGAAGTTACCTGTGATCTTCACATATATAAACCACACATATCACACATATATTACCTTTAAATATAAAGATAATGTATTCTGTTAAAAATCCTTCAAATCTCAGTGTTGAGACATTTGCCGTGTTTGTGCTGTATGTAAGTCTTAGCAGTGTCATTTCTTTGAGTAATGAGGCAAAATGAAAAATGGTCCTTCATTTGACCTGCAGAATCACTGAGTGTCCTAATCTTTTGTGGAGCGAGGATGGCAAGAAGGCTTAGCATATCAAGCATGTGATTTTGACCGACTCTCAGTAGAATATCAAAGTAGGTAGCTAGTCTGAATTGCTCTCCATAAACTTAAGTATGCTGAAGACTCTGTACTGCTTCACATTCTGTAATGAACAGAATTCCATTTTGCAGAATCGCTGGCCTGATGGGAAGTCCAAGCTCGTTTAAAATTATATATGCTCTCCTTCCTCCGTGACTGCGCAGAGGTCCCAGGGTTGTGCAACTCAATAAGTCGTGATGTGTCTTCAGTGTCATGGTGGGGACGATAGGGGCAGCATCATTCCTGTCCCAGATGTTTCCTTAGGGTCCTCAGTCCCTTAACTCCATACTAGAATTGTGGGTCAGGATTCGAAAGTGATGTTGAGAATCCAGGAGCCCTGGAAGCTAGGACCTCTTCTCCCTCTGGGTCCCACACAGCGGTTTCCCTTCCTGGCCCGACTACCTCCCTAACGCAGAACAAGGTGCCAGTCCTCAGACCTCGGTCCCTCTGCTAGTCCCAGGATATCCTGCCCGCCCCCCTCCTCCCGCCCAGTTCTTCTCAGTATTACTTTCAGTGGACCAGTCCAAATCTCCAAAATAAGAAATTACAAGGGAAGGCAGCTTAGTGTTTCAGCAGATTATTTTGTCACAATAAATTTGAATGCTTTTTTGAAAAATGAATCCTGCCATGCAGCATGACTTCTATCCATTTACTTCATGGAACAAAATAACCATTTGGGAAGTAAGGTTTAGGGCTAGATGCAATGTAGGTTGGAGATCATACTAAATGTTAGCCCGTAACTCCTTAGAGCAGGGTTCAAGATACTGTCTCCAAAAATGCTGTGGTCATCAGGACCCTATTTCCTGCGAGAACTTATTTTATTAAGTTGTTAAAAGGACTTCCCTGGTGGCTCAGATGGTAAAGCGTCTGTCTACAATGTGGAAGACCAGGGTTCGATCCCTGGGTCGGGAAGATCCCCTGGAGAAGGAAATGGCACCCCACTCCAGTACTATTTGCCTGGAAAATCCCATGGACAGAGGAGCCTGGTAGGCTACAGTCCATGGGGTCGCAAAGAGTTGGACATGACTGAGCAACTTCACTTACTTACTTAAGAACTTACTACTATTCTAAACAAGCCTTTTGGAGAAGGAAATGGCATCCCACTCCAGTGTTCTTGCTAGAGAATCCTGTGGATAGAGGAGCCTGGTGGGCTGCTGTCCATGGGGTCGCACAGAGTCGGACACGACTGAAGTGACTTAGCGTGCGTGCATGCACTGGAGAAGGAAATGGCAACCCACTCCAGTATTCTTGCCTGGACAATCCCAGGGATGGAGGAGCCTGGGGGGCTGCCGTCTGTGGGGTTTCACCAAGTTGGATGTGACTGACGCAACGCAGCAGCAGCAGACGGGTCTTTTACCAGGGAGGCCTTCATAGCTTCCATACTTTTCCACAATATGCTTAAAAAAAAATATGAACGAACAAACAACTAAAGAATGCAAATTGGTTAGCCTCCTTCACTAACAGGAATCATACAACTCCCGAGTCCACACCACAGAGCAGCCGAGTGGTGGGATAGGAGAAGGCCCCACAGCACACCTTCTGGCCTCCTCTGGAATAGCATCCTTGCAGGAGTTATTTCCATTTGGAGGATTTTAAAAAGGACAAGGCTTACAAATATTTGATCATTATAACATCAGAAACACAGATTGGCCATAAACAAATATGAAAGAGACATAGAAAGGACACTTTCTATTCATGTTTGTGCACAGTTGATTAGAGAAGTGTTCTTTTTTCCCCTTTTTTATTACTGTAATTCTAAATGTTCTTAGAGGTGCTTGGCCTTTGGATAAGAATAAGTGTCATTCACATGGTTTAATTGTAGCAATTCTCCTGCCTTTGTTTCAACTGTTATCTAAGTCTTATTTCTAATTTCACTTTGAAAAGTCCATGATAGTGAAATTAATTTTGCTTTGATATGGGGCCTTCTCTGTTGACTGAATGCTATAATTTACCAAGTACATTGACTTTGATATGTTTTTCTTGGTTAAGCTTACACAGGTATTGCATGTCATAACTGGTGGTGCTCTCGTAATTTTACTGTTCACTGAATGTCAAATTAAAAATGTATATGAGATAGTTAGGGATCCTATCCCATTAGTTATTCTTTTGAGATTTTTGAAACTCTTCATTAATGAGCTGAACATTCTAAAGACCACATTCCTGGACGTTTTAGAAAGGAGTGAGTGAGGAGAAACTGGAAAATGCACATGAGACCTCCCTGTATTTCCCCATCGCTGAGAGTTTGCTCCAACTCATGTCCATTGAGTCAGTGATACCATCCAACCATCTTACCTTCTCTTGCCCCCTTTCTCCTCTTGCCTTCGGTTCTTCCCAGCATCAGAGTCTTTTCCAAAGAGTCAGCTCTTTGCATCAGGTGGCCAAAGTATTGGAGCTTCAGATTCAACAACAAGAAAGTTCATTTGAGTTTTTCTATAAGATGTTACTGAACATTTTTGCCAAACTAATATTTTAAAATTTTGAGTTATTTGAATAACTTGTGCAGTTTCTTAGCAATCTGTTGCCATACTGATTGAACCGAGGGAGCTTTATAGAGTGTGTTCTGTGTGTTGATTACTCTTTTAGCTCATTGAAGGACAATCTGATAATTACTTTTTCTGTTTTGATATAGGAATGGTTTGTTAGAAAATATAGCTTTAACAAGCTACACCTATTTGGGCGAGTAAAAAAATAGGCTGGAGGAAGGGGTATGTCAAAAGAATTTCAAAGATGTTATGGAAAGTTTGAGCTCAGGAATGAATCTTGGTAATGGGATTTTGCGCTAAGGAGCCAGGTGGTCCCATATGGCAGAGTTCAGTTCAGTCGCTGTTATGCCATCCAACCATCTCATCCTCTGTTGTACCCTTCTCTTCCTGCCTTCAATCTTTCACACACCAGGGTCTTTTCCAATGAGTCAGCTCTTCGCATCAGGTCACCACAGTATAGGAGTTTCAGCTTCAACATCAATCCTTCCAATGAACACTAAGGACTGATCTCCTTTAGGATGGGTTGGTTGGATCTCCTTGCAGTCCAAGGGACTCTCAAGGGTCTTCTCCACAATTCAAAAGCATCAATTCTTTGGTGCTCAGCTTTCCTTATAGTTCAACTCTCATGTCCATACATGACTGCTGGAAAAACCATAGCCGTGACTAGACAGACCTTTGTGACAAAGTACTGTCTCTGCTTTTTAATATGCTGTCTAGGTTGGTCATAATTTTCCTTCCAAGGAGTAAATGTCTTTTAATTTCATGGCTGTAATCACCATCTGCAGTGATTTTGAAGCCCAGAAAAATAAAGATAGCCATTGTTTCCACTGTTTCCCCATCTATTTGCCATGAAGTGATGGGACCAGATGTCATTATCTTCGTTTTCTGAATGTTGAGCTTTAAGCCAACTTTTTCACTTTCCTCTTTCACTTTCATCAAGAGGCTCTTTAGTTCTTCTTCACTTTCTGCCATAAGGGTGGTGTCATCTGCGTATCTGAGGTTATTGATATTTTTCACAGCAATCTTGATTCTAGCTTGTGTTTCATCCAGCCCAGTATTTCTCATGATGTACTCTGCATATAAGTTAAATAATTAGGGTGACAATATACAGCCTTGGTGTTCTTCTTTTGCTATTTGGAACCAGTTTGTTGTTCCATGTCCAATTCTAATTGTTGCATCCTGACCTGTATACAGATTTCTTAAGAGGCAGGTCAGGTGATCTGGTAATCTCATCTCTTGAAAAAATTTCCGCGGTTTATTGTGATCCACACAGTCAAAGGCTTTGGCATAGTCAATAAAGCAGAAATAGATATTTTTCTGAAACTCTGTTGCTTTTTCAGTGATCCAGCGGATGTTGGCAATTTGATCTCTGGTTCCTCTGCCTTTTCTAAATCCAGCTTGAACATCTGGAAAGTCATTGTTCACATACTGTTGAAGCCTGGCATGGAGAATTTTGAGCATTACTTTGCGAGTGTATGAGATGATTGCAGTGGTGCAGTAGTTTGAGCATTCTTTGGCATTGCCTTTCTTTGGGATTGGAATGAAAACTGACCCTTTCCAGTCCTGTGGCCGCTGCTGAGTTTTCCAAATTTGCTGGCGTATTGAGTGCAGCACTTTCACAGCATCAAGATTTGAAATAGCTCCACTGGAATTCCGTCACCTCCACTAGCTTTGTTCATAGTGCTGCTTCCTAAGGCCCACTGACTTCACATTCCAGGATGTCTGGCTCTAGGTGAGTGATCACACCATCGTGATTATCCTGGTCATGAAGCTCTTTTTTGTACAGTTCTTCTGTGTATCAGAGGTTAAAGCGTTTGCCTCCAATGAGGGAGACCCAGGTTCGATCCCTGGGTCGGGAAGATCCCCTGAAGAAGGAAATGGCAATCCACTCCAGTATTCTTGCCTGGAGAATCCTGTGGACAGAGAAGCCTAGTACATTACAGTCCATGGGGTCGCAAAGAGTCAGACACGACTGAGCGACTTCACCTTCACCTTCTGTGTATTCTTGCCACCTCTTCTTAATATCTTCTGCTTCTGTTAGGTCCATACCATTTCTGTCCTTTACTGAGCCCATCTTTGCATGAAATATTCCCTTGGTATCTCTAATTTTCTTGAAGAGATCTCTAGTCTTTCCCATTCTATTGTTTTTCTCTATTTCTTTGCATTGGTCACTGAGGAAGGCTTTCTTATCTCTCCTTTGCTATTCTTTGGATCTCTGCATTCAAGTGGGTATATCTTTCCTTTTCTCCTTTGCTTTTTGATTCTCTTCTTTACACAGCTCTTTGTAAGACCTCCTCAGACAGCCATATTGCTTTTTTGCATTTCTTTTTCTTGGAATGGTCTTGATCCCTGTCTCTTGTACAATATCATGAACCTCTGTCCATAGTTCATCAGGCACTCTGTCAGATTTAGTCCCTTAAATCTATTTCTCACTTGCACTGTATAATCATAAGGGATTTGATTTATCTCACACCTGAATGGTCTAGTGGTTCCCTACTTTCTTCAATTTAAGTCTGAATTTGGCAATAAGGAGTTCATGATCTGAGCCACAGTCAGCTCCCAGTCTTGTTTTTGTTGACTGTATAGAGCTTCTCCGTCTTTTGCTACAAAGAATATAATCAGTATGGTTTTGGTGTTGACCATCTGGTGATGTCCATGTGTAGAGTCTTCTCTTGTGTTTTTGGAAGAGGGTGTTTGCTATGACCAGTGTGTTCTCTTTGCAAGCTCCATTAGCCTTTGCCCTGCTTCATTCTGTACTCCACGGCCAATTTTGCCTGTTACTTCAGATGTTTCTTAGCTTCCTGTTTTTGCATTCCAGTCCCCTGTAATGAAAAGGACATATTTTTGGGGTGTTAATTCTAAATGGTTTTGTAAGTCTTCATAGAGCTGTTCAACTTCACCTTCTTCAGCATTACTGGTTGGGGCATAGGCTTGGATTACCATGACATTGAGTGGTTTGCCTTGGAAACTAAGAGATCATTCTGTCGTTTTTGAGATTGCATTCAAGTACTGTATTTTGGACTCTTTGTTGACCATGATGGCTACTCCATTTCTTCTGAGGGATTCCTGCCCACAGTAGTAGATATAATTGTCATCTAAGTTAAATTCACCCATTCTGGTCCATTTTAGTTTGCTGATTCCCAAAATGTCGATGTTCACTCTTGCCATCTCCTGTTTGACCACTTCCAATTTACCTTGGTTCATGAACCTAACATTCCAGGTTCCTATGCAATATTGCTCTTTATAGCATTGGACCTTGCTTCCATCACCAGTCACACCTACAACCGGGTGTTGTTTTTGCTTTGACTCCATCTCTTAATTCTTTCTGGAGTTATTTCTCCACTGATCTCCAGTAGCATATTGGGCACCTACTGACCTGGGGAGTTCATCTTTCAGTGTTCTTTTTGCCTTTTCATACTTTCATGGGGTTCTCAAGGTAAGAATACTGAAGTGGTTTGCCATTCCATCTCCAATGGACCACATTCTGTCAGAACTCTCCACCGTTACTCGTCCATCTTGGGTGGCCCTACACGGCATGGCTCACAGTTTCATTAAGTTAGACAAGGCTGTGCTCCATGTGATTAGATTGGTTTTCTGTGATTGTGGTTTCAGTCTATCTGCCCTCAGATGCCCTCTCTCAGCATCTACCTTCTTAACTGGGATTTCTCTGACCTTGGATATGGGGTATCTCCTCTCAATTGCTCACCCCTCCAGGGCCGCATAGCCACCGCTCACCACTCAGGACACTCTAAATGAAAGCTTTAATTTTGAAATGGCAAAGAAGCTTCATTTTTAGGTTTTCATTCATCTTGTCATGTGAACCACCAAAAGCTTTACTCAGAAATTTTGCCTGTGTTTGGCTGGATTTCTACATTCTTGACAATAATGCTATGTAGCTTTATCCTAAGAATAAATATCACCAAGGAGTTACATAATGTAAGACTATATTTACTGTTTCATGGGCAGTGAAGATTTTCATCTTATGTTTGTGAACTCTGAAAATTGACTAAAAGCAAAAAAATGGTAGAAAAGTTACGTGGGCTGTGAGTAATTAGGAGGAGTGTGGGATAAGGACCAACAGAATTTTAGATTTCTGGTTTCTTTTTTTTTTTACTTTTTATTTATGTATTTTTGGCTGTGCTAGGCCTTCATTTCTGTGCAGGGGCTTTCTCTAAATCCAACTTGAACATCTGGGAGTTCATGCTTCATGTACTGCTGAAGCCTGGCTTGGAGAATTTTTTGAGCATTATTTGATAGCTTGTGAGATGAGTGCAATTGTGTGATAGTTTGAGCATTCTTTGGCATTGCCTTTCTTTGGGATTGGAATGAAAACTGACCTTTTCCAGTCTGGTGGCCACTGCTGAGTTTTCCAAATTTGCTGGCATATTGAAGGCAGCACTTTCACAGCATCATCTTTCAGAATTTGAAATAGCTCCTGGGGATTCTATCACCTCCATTAGCTTTGTTCTTAGTGATGCTTTCTAAGACCCACTTGACTTCACTTCCAGGATGTCTGGCTCTAGGTGAGTGATCACACCGTCATCATTATCTGGGTCATGAAGATCTTCTTTTACAGTTCTTCTGTGTATTCTCGTCACCTCTTCTTAATATCTTCTGCTTCTCTTAGGTCCATACCATTCCTGTCCTTTATTGAGCCCATCTTTGCATGAAATGTTCCCTTGGTATCTCTAATTTTCTTGAAGAGACCTCTAGTCTTTCCCGTTCTGTTGTTTTCCTCTATTTCTTTGCACTGGTCACTGAGGAAGGTTTCTTGTCCCTCCTTGCTATTCTTTGGAACTCTGCATTCAAATGGATATGTCTTTCCTTTTCTCCTTTGCCTTTTTGCTTCTCTTGTTTTCTCAGCTATTTGTAAGGCCTCCTCAGACAACCATTTTGCCTTTTTTGCTTTTCTTTTTCTTGGGGATGGTCTTGATCTCTGTCTCCTGTACAATGTTACAAACTTCCATCCATTGTTCTTCAGGCACTCTATCAGATCTAGTCCCTTAAATCTATTTCTCACTTCCACCATATAATCGTATGGAGAATGTTGGATCCTACCAAAAAAAGACACCTCATGCTCAAGGGCAGAGTAGAAGCCCCAGCAAGACAGTAGGAGGAGTGAAATTGCATTTAGAATTAAACCCTTTACCCACCAGAGATGCTCAGTGAGCTCAAACCTCCTGCACACCAGGACCCAGAGGCCCCACAGAGAATGAGCCAGAACTGTGTGAGTGTCTCCTGTGGAGGTGCGGGCCAGCAGTGGCCTGCCCCAGGGCAGGGGCTCTGGGTGCAGCAGACCCGGGTATAGCATAAGCCCTCTTGGAGGAGGTCGCCATTAACCCCACCTAGAGCTGCCAGAACTTACACAGGGCTGGGAAATAGACTCCTGGAGGGCACAAACAGAACCCTGTGTGCACCAGGACCCAGGAGAGAGGAGCAGTGACCCCACAAGAGACTGACCCAGACTTGCCCATGCATGACCAGGAGTCTCCAGCAGAGGCATGGCTCGGTGGTGGCCTGCAGCAGGGCTGGGGCCACTGAGTGCAGCAGAGTCTGCATTGGCTCCTTCTGAAGGAGGTCGCCATTATCTTCACTACCTCCAGTCTAGTTTGGCCTAGGTCAAGTAACAGGGAGGGAACACAACCCCACTCATCAGTAGAAAATTGGATTAACGATTTACTGAGCATGGCCCTGTCCATCAGAACAAGACCCAGTTTCCCCCTCAGTCAGTCTCTCCCATCAGGAATCTTCCACAAGCCTCTTATCCTCTCCATCAGAGGGGAGACAGATGGAAACCACGGCCACAGAAACTAAGCAAGCTGATCACATGGAGCACAGTCTCATGTAACTCAGTGAAACTATGAGTCATGCTGCGTAGGGCCACCCAAGATGGACAGGTCATGGTGGAGAGTTCTGACTAAATGTGGACCACTGGGAATGGCAAACCACTTCAGTATTCTTGCCTTGAGAAGCCCATGGATAGAAGATAGGTGGGTTTCTCAAATTCTGTGACCCAGCAAAATGCCTGTGCATTCTCTGAGAATTTGGGTGAACCCATATGACCTCATAGCATTTTTCCCTTATAGCAGAATTTAAAGTTATTTCCCTGGCTTTACTGTATGATATGCTCAGGCTGAATAGTCAGCTACTGTGTGTGTGACAACTATTGTTTTCATACTCCTCTCTTGCTAGTATTCTATCGTGTCTATTTTGGTTGACTGCTTTAGATTATAGGTTCCTAGAGCACAGAAAGTAAATTTGCTTAAACAACCTGTGCATGTTGGAAATCAATAAATTTATTTTAATTATGATAATCATGTTCCCATATTAATATTTATTAAAGCACCTTCTAAGGAAAGTAAATATTATTCTTCAAATCATATAAGATTCTTAGTGAGAAAAGTTAGATAACAAATTAACCAATTGCCATCTTTTAATTGTTAATTCTTTTACATTGAAATTCCCCTTTTCTTTGACCATGCATTTAATTTATCAACATCTTCACTAATTTTTCTTTTGAGAGTCTGTACACTTACCAAATCAGTCCCTGGCACCTGGTCATACTGCCTTCTCTTTATCTGACTTGGAGAAGGAGGACTGTTTTATTCGTAGAAAATGGCAAGCCTAGTAAAGACGTAAAAAAGGGAACAGTCATCTCCAAATGCAGAAATGAGTTATCTTGGTTATATGTCATGAATGCAGTAATACATGGTTAGAATCATGTTTTGTCTTTTAAAGGTATAAAGGATCTCTGTTCTCCACTCACAGCCTTCTATTTGGTGTGATCCATTTCAATTTAAAATTTGTATCAATATGCATTCAATTATTTAGATTTCAGTGCAATTTAATAAGCATTCTTATTAACGTTCTCTATTGTGAACCCTTCAATTTTACTTCTGTGCTGAACTAAGGTTGCGCTGGGATGATTACATTAATAATACATCTCCATCCAAAATTAAAGTGCTGAGTAGAGAACATGCTAATAGGTTTTATTGATTTCAACTTGGAAATGGGTGCAGGCAATCAGAAAGCAGGTGCAAACCTGACTAGCAATGAACTACTGTGAAAATATTGAGCTGGGATCAGTGGCAAGATTCATAGCTGCGATCTGAGTTAGAAAAATGTTAAACTTAATGAAGGTGAAGCGATTAAAGCCTTCTGGGAGAAATGTGAATGCTTCATTATGCTTTTCAGATGATGGCTTTGAGTAATAAGAGTTCTAAACTCTGTCATAGGGATTTCATTGGTTTTCTTCTACTTTCTGTGGTGTTATCTACACAAAATTGACTCTCATTTTAGTTTTCTAAAAATCAAAGATGTGGTTAAAAGCGCAGCTCAAAGTATTCAAATATGACACTACCCATGCACTTTTCTTTAAATTTAATTTGGATTTAATTTCAATATACATAGAACTGCTTTGTTACTTTTGCTAGTTCTGTAGTTAAGCGTATATCCCTTTATATTCACTCTCTTATCTTTGCCCTTAATTTTTTTTTGTTTTTTGGCTGTGCTGGGTCTTCACTGCTGCATGAGCTTTTCTCTAGTTATGGCAAGCAGGGGTTACTCTAGCTGTGTGAGGGCTTCTTATTGCGGTGCTTTCTCTGGTTGCGGAGCATCAGCTCTAGGGCACAATCAGTAGTTATGGCTCCCCGGCTCTAGAGCACAGTCTCAATAGCTGTGGACCACAGGCTTTGTTGCTCCACAGCATGTGGGCATTCCCAGGTCAGATATCAAAACCCAGTCTTCTGCACTGGCAGGCAGGTTCTTCACCACCAACTCATCGGAGAAGCCCTGGCCTCAGCAACTTTAAAGGATAGATGGTGATGTACATAAAAGCGATTTTAGAGTTAATTGGAAGGAAAGTTCTCTTAAATGCAAAGCAAAAGCAGTAGTAATATTTCTACTTTTTTTTTTTTTTTGGTCTGCATGAAATGCATACTTTCAGGCACTGTACTTCTTGATGTAGGTAATAATTCAAATGATCATTGTTATCGGAAACCTTCAATAACACATAGAAATTGATTTACTCACTAGAAAGGAAGAGGCTGATTTGGTTTCGTCATAGAGTTTACAGTGGGTGCTGGATTAAAGATCAGTCCTCTGTTCTATGCCAGTACCTATAGTACCTAATATCTAAAAACATTTTATATGGTTGAGGGGTTGCTCTTTGGGCATTGTCTTTGGAATTTGGAGCACACACTCAGAATCTAGGTGACCTGAGTTTTAAACCCTTTTTCAACCTTGTGTCTCAGTTTTCTCATTTAAGAAGTGGGGCTCATATTGATGTCTGCTGTAGGGTTGCTGAGATTAAGTGAGTTAATTCATTTAAATCCCTTGGTGCAATGCCAGGCACGTGGTCAGCACCCTGTAATGTTCACGTGAGTAGTAGTAGTAGTTGCTGCTGGCGCGTGCCTACTGTCCCAGGAGTGGCCTTACAGCCTGTGTTGCTCCTTAGAGACACAGCTCCTATTGTCATTCATTCAAGAAAAGTCTCTTTCTTTGGCATTCCTACTGAAATATCAAGCTACATCTAGTTTGTTTTCATTCTTGAGAAGTCTGAAATTGACTTTCTGACCCTTTCTACTAAATCCTTAAGCGGGAGTGTGTATGATGCCAGAGAATGCATTTTATTTATTGTATTGAATGGGGAGAGTGCTCTTGCTTGAATCAGGACCAGATCTACATCAATGGCTGATTCTTGTCCTGGAATTGTTGGAATGATATACAAAGAATAACTTGGTCCCATGCAGGACTCTCCTTCCTGAAACTCTTTTCCTAAATCTTCTCAGCTACTATTTTACTGGCATCATTTTAGTTTCTAATGGTCTTTCATGCATCTAAAGAAATAGAGCCACTCCAGTTGTGTGGTTTTAATCATACTGCTTAATTTCTCTGAGGCTGTTTTCTAATCTATAAACGAGGATGAAAATAGTATCTACTTGATACAGTTGTAGCTAGGATTGACTGATATAATGAATATGATGTACCTGCCGTTGTTATAACCAGTAAGTATTCTTTATAGTTATATTCCTGGCAAGATCCTGACAAGTCCTTCACGCCACAGCTCTACTTCTCACTGTGGCATTTGGTGAAGGCCTTTGAGCCACATGAAGGAAATTTACTTAAGCCAGCCCCAGGCAAGCCCATTCCCAAGGCCATACCTCCTCCTAACCTGCTGCCTCCATGTAGCTGAGAATGGTCCTGATTCCTTCTGCTTTCTTTACACTTGATTATGAATATTAATTTGTTCATCTCTTCAACTATAAGCATTGGTCTTGGTGAGCTAGAGATCAGTATTTTCTTTCTTCAGAAAAAGCAGATAATATTTAAAATGAAATAACTGAAGCAGGAAAAATGAGAACAGCACATACATAAAGAGGAAAAAGACAAGCGTGATACTTGGTACATGATACATGCCAGTAGCGTTATGGGCTCTACAACAAAATGAAGGAATAGACAAGCAGACTCTCAGAGATTCATATTCTTCATTAATGTTCAGCTAAGGGCTAGAGCCATCACCGTGTGAACTGTTTTACCTGCTGATAACTAAATTAAAAGTGAAGGAATTGAGGTTGTATAAAATTTTCACTATAGCAAGGATACAACCAGAAATTCAGCCATTGATTCATTGTAATCAAATTATTCCCTTGTGCATTTTGTCTTCTCTGCTGGAAAGTGCTTAATGCTGTTGGTGAGCTTATTAGGAAGCCCTATGTCATTGTTTCTTAATTCATTTGATGGTAATGTTCATTAGAGTTTGTGAGGTATACATGGAAGGTAGAATTAGCTGTTGTTAAGCTGCCAATACACATGCTATGGCCCTCAATTATACACTAATTCCTCCAATTCTTCATTTTAATTTTCTAAAGCAAGGGTCCAAGAACACATTTTCTTTGAATGGATAAGCACCACGGAAATTATTTGAGGCCACTGTGTTACATAATGTCCGCTTTTCATCTAGCAGCAGAAAATCCCAGAAGCTTTGGGAAATAACTGCCTAATTTTGTTTTGGATATCAAAAGAAAAAAAAGAAGCTTGCAAACGATTGTTGTGTATTTTCTTAGCTATGTTTGAAAAAGAAATTCAGCTTGGTCGATTTATGGATATGTATATGCTTCAGAAATATTGCTTCTCTCAGCAATTGGATATTTGTAGACATATCCTTAAGTATGTAATATCACAGTGGATTGAGTGAAACTGTGCAGAATACCTCAGTGAGCCATACCTACCATGAGGAGAAAGTTTATTCCATGACCACACACATATTTATTTCTAATCTGACTCTTCCTATTATAAGTGTGTACAAGTGTGTGCTTGCATGTGTGTGTTTGTTTTAAATTCTGCTTGACCGCAGTTCAGTTGAGGGAGTATCTCTGTTTCCTATTGATATTTGACTATATCCTTTCCATTTTTGTGACTTCCCGGGGCGGGGCATGCAGGTTGTGGTATATCTTGTTGTTTAGTTGCTAAGTCATGTCTGACTCTCTTGTGACCCTGTGGACTAGAGCCTACCAGTCTCCTCTGTCCGTGGGATTTCCAAGCAAGAATACTGGAGTGGGCTGCCATTTCCTTCTTCAGGAGATACTTCTGACCCAGGGATCGAATCCATGCCTCTTGTACTTGCTACATTGGCAGGTAGATTCTTTACCACTGCAACACCAGGGAAGCAGTATATCTAGAAAGCATCATATGCTAAATTTGTTTTCCTTCCAAATCACTAAAATATAAACAAACAGACCCAAAGCTTATTTTCTGGCTAGCTTATTGCTGCAGGAAATAGATATTATAAAACTGACTTGCTGAATTTTCCACCCTCCCAGCCTCCACCTCACTTCACATCCATAATCTTCAATTTAGGGGTGTATTGTGGAACTTCTCTGGTAGTCCAGTGGTTAAGACGATGTCAGCTTCCAGTACAGAGGGGCGCGGTCTCCATCCTTGGTCAGGGAGTTAAAATCCGACATGACTCTTGGACAAAAAAAAACAAAAAAACAAAAATTAAAACAGAAGCAGTGTTGTAACAATTCAATAAAGACTTGAAGAGTGTGTATTGTGAAATTCAGTTCAGTTGCTCAGTCATGTCAGACTCTTTGTGACCCCAAGAACCGCAGCACACAAGGCTTCCTTGTCCATCACCAACTCCCAGAAATTACTCAGACTCATGTCCATTGAGTCAGGGATGCTGTCCAACCATCTCATCCTCTGTCATCCCTTTCTCTTCCTGCCTTCAATCCCAGCATCAGGGTCTTTTCAAATGAGTCAGTTCTTCTCATCAAGTGGCCAAAGTATCAGAGTTTCAGCTTCAGCATGAGTCCTTCCAATGAATATTCAGGACTGATTTCCTTTGGTTGGATCTCCTTGCAGCTCAAGGGACTCTCAAGAGTCTTCAACACCACAGTTCAAAAGCATCAATTCTTTGGTGCTCAGCTTTCTTTATTGTCCAGCTCTCACATCCATACATGACTACTGGATAAACCATAGCCTTGACTAGATGGACCTTTGTTGGCAAAGTCCTGTCTCTGCTTTTTCTTATGTTGTCTAGGTTGGTCATAGCTTTTCTTCCAAGGAGCAAGCGACTTTTAATTTCATGGCTGCAGTCACCATCTGCAGTGATTTTGGAGTTCCCCCAAAATTGTCTCTCACTGTTTCCGTTGTTTCCCCATCTATTTGCAATGAAGTGATGGGACCAGATACCATGATCTTCATTTTCTGAATGTTGAGTTTTAAGCCATTTTTTCCTCTCTGCTCTTTCACTTTCATTAAGAGGCTCTTTAGTTCTTCACTTTCTGCCATAAGGATGGTGTCATCTGCATATCTGAGGTTATTGGTATTTCTCCCAGCAATCTTGATTCCAGCTTTTGCTTCATCCAGCCCAGGATTTTGCATGATGTACTCTGCATATAAGTTAAATAAGCAGGGTGCAATACACAGCCTTGACATACTCCTTTTCCTATTTGGAACCAGTCTGTTGTTCCATGTCCAGTTCTAACTGTTGCTTCTTGACCTGCATACAGATTTCTCAGGAGGCAGGTCAAGTGATCTGGTATTTTCCTTCTCTTTTAGAATTTTCCACAATTTGTTGCGATCCACATAGTCAAAGGCTTTTGCATAGTCAATAAAGCAGAAGTAGACATTTTTCTGAAACTCTCTTTCTCTTTGATGATCTGATGCCTGTTAGCAATTTGATCTCTGATTGCTCTGCCTTTTCTAAAACCAGCTTGAACATCTGGAAGTTCATGGTTCATGTACTGTTGAAGCCTGTCTTGGAGAATTTTGAGCATTACTTTGCTATCATGTTAAGTGAGTGCAATTGTGTGGTAGTTTGAGCATTCTTTGGCCTTTCTTCTCTTTGGGATTGGAATGAAAACTGATCTTTTTCAATAATGTGAAATTACTCTACCTCATTTCTACCTCATTATCTGGGGGAAAGGAATCAGTGAGGAGGTACACTGTGTCTGTAGAGCTCAATTAATTAGTAGTTTTCAACAAATGCTAACTAATGAAAAATCCAGGAATCTCTACTTAGGTATTCATTTATTGATGCATTCTAAAAACAGTTATTGAATACCTGTGTTATTTAGGTATCACATATGTAAAACCATATTTATGGATTATGGCTATTGAAAATTCTTTGCAACATGTTCATCCTAGAGTTAATTGGCATACAGCACAGTAAACACGGGGAAAGACCCTGATACTGCAAAACATGGAGGGCAAGAGAAGAGGGGGCAACAGAGGATGAGATGGTTGGATGGCATCATCGACTCAACGGACATGAGTTTGAGCAAACTCTGGGAGACAGAGAAGCCTGGCGTGCTACAATCCATGGCGTCACAAAGAGTTGGATTTGACTGAGTGACTGAACAACAACTATAGTAAACATAATTTCAGGTAGTTTCTAATGTAGAAAAAAAATACAGGAATTAGTATACAGAAGTACACAATAGAATGCAGTAAACATAGAATCCATGTGTATAGTAACAAGCTACATTTTCTTATTCAACAATTTTCTGATACATATAGCATATTGATGTGATTGCTGTCAAAGATGTCAAAACTGGAAATAATTTACCCTGTACCTTTATTTTCCTCTGTTATGTTTTTATTCCTTTGTCTTGCAGCATTTAGTGTTTTGTTGTGTCTTTCATTCCAAGTGTTTTTGCATGCATATCTGTCTCTTGACAGCCTTCTGAGTACATAGATATACATCCTGTTCAGACTCTTGTGGATATTTCAGCATGAAAATAGTGAAGATAGCAGGTGATGTGTGAAATGCTGCCACAGTATTGATTTTCTTGCCACACAAACAAGAACAAACTGAATTACTGCCGTCATCCAAGCCTTTTAATAATTATGGGCAAAGGCCAAGGTTAAGCTGAAAGGTGACTTGTATTTGGAATGTAATATGACATATGGATTTTTTGGAAAGGATGGAGGCTGAAGATGGAGAGATAGTGAACTTTGCCCTGTTACATAGTATGCATTTGTTGGACCAAGATTAAAAGTCTGCTGTAATAGGCAGACATGTCCCCTTCAAATAATATAGCTATTATTTGAACTGTAAATAAGGTGGTTGAAAAAATTGTTACCTAAAAAAAAAAAACTCATAGTTGGCAATTGATACACATCACTGAAAAAATGATGTAAGTTTACTGATTTTAAGATACCAAACAAAACAGTGAGAAAATAATATTTCATCCTTAGTATTAGGAGCTCTGGTTTGTAGCCTTCTAAATTTCAAATAAAAAATTTCTCATTTCCTGCTTTCATGTTTCCTCAGAATTGTTTTCTTTTAGTTTTCAGAAACTTGAATTCTTCAAATGTAGACATTCCATTTTTTGCAAGTGATTAAAAAATCTTGAGTTTAATATGTGAGTGTATGACATCTGAGATAATATTCAAATCATGGTTTCTGTTAATCATCAAAATGTTGAACTCAAATATCTTTTGTTTTCCTCCAAATAACATTTTCCCATGTTTTCTCATTTTAGTCACTTGCTTTATAACGATGTAAAAATATAATCTTGTAGACTCTGTGGTCCTAGTCGATAATGTTTAAGATAGAAAACTTGTTAGGCAATAATACCTCCTTTAAAAAATCTTTATGAGCTGTGGTTATGTTATCTCGCACATCTCAGCACTTGATTACATTCTTCCATTTAATTTTTTTTTGTTTTATATTGAATGTCATATCTCATATATAGTGGTAAACTTTTTCAAGGCAAGCAACATAGAAAACCCTCAGAATTATCACTTTTTCTGAGGCTAACGTGCCATAGTATAAATGGTGTCATGCTGTGAAAAATAAGAAAGAAGGTGAAAGAATTCTAAATCCAACAATGTGAGAAGTCCACATGGCCCTGGTGGTAGAGATGATCCAGTCTTCTAGGGCTGGACAGTATTGGCCAGGACCTATGGGAAACATGGCCAGGAGCAGACAGTGATGAAAGAAGAGAAGGGGACAGAGATAAGAGCAGCAGAATGGTTATTGGTAGTAATGAGGGACAAGGAGAAGGGCATGAATGATAGTGGTTTTTCACATGAATGAATCAGAAATGCACTACATAAGTCAGGTGTGCAATTATTGCCTCTAGGTGGAAGATTATAGCAATCTAATACTCTTGCAGGATTAGGTATATAATGAAATATTGATTTACATTTTCTATTCCAACCCTGTCCAGTAGAAATATAACACAAGCTGAATATGCAGTTTTAAGTTTTCTAGTCACTGTATCTAAGTAATAAAAAGAAACGGAGGAAATGAATTGTCATCATAGAGTGCAGATGACACCACCCTAATGGCAGAAAGTGAAGAGGAACTAAAAAGCCTCTTGATGAAGAGGAAAGAGGAGAGTGAAAAAGCTGGCTTAAAACTCAACATTGAAAAAACTAAGATCATGGTATCCAGTATCATCTCATGCAAACAGATGAGGAAACAATGGAAACAGTGAAAGACTTTATTTTCTTGGGCTCCAAAATTACTGCAGTGGTGACAGCAGCCATGAAATGAAAAGATGCTTGCTCCTTGGAAAAATTGCTGTGACAAACCTAGACAGCATATGAAAAAGCAGACACAAATCACTTTTCTGACAAAGGTGCATATAGTCAAAGCTATGATATTTCCAGTAGTCATGTACAGATATGAGAGCTGAAACATAAAGAAGGCTGAGTGGGAGGAACAAGGTGGCAGAGGAGTAGGTTGATGTGGAATAAATCTCTTTCCATGGATACAACAGGGTTACACGTTCAGACACAGAAGTGCATGCAGAACACCAGCCGAGAGCCGACAGGAGTACCTTGCCAGCCAAAAAGAATGTATAGACCCACTCAAAACTCAAGATCAAGTCCTCAGCTTTTGAGCGGGAGCACTGACTCCAGGACCCTAAACTACCAGATAACTCACCCTAGGAGTATCAAATAGTGAGAACTCACACAAAGAAAAGCACTGTAATACAAGACCTGGCATCACCCAACCACCAATAGCACCCTGTGCAGGACTCCTCAGCTAAACAACAAACAAAAGAAAAATGCAAACCCAGTCATCAGCAGACAGGATTACCTTGCCCATCAGAGGAAAAACAAACAAACAAAGTCTCAGCACAAAGCTCACCCTATAAGAAGCTTACACAAACCACTGAGCAAACCTTAGCGGGCAGAAACCAAAAGGAAGAAAGAATTCAGCCTTGAAGCCTGGGAAGAGGAGACCTTAAACACAATAAAATTAAAAAAAAAATAATGAAAAGGCAGATACATACTACACAAATGAAGGAACAAACTAGAAACACAGAAGTCCAAATAAATGAAGAGGAAATAGGCAAACTACCTGAAAAAGAATTCAGAATAATGATAGTAAAGATGATCAAAAACCTTGAAAGCAAAATGGAGAAAGTGCAAGGATCAATTAACAGAGACCTAGATGAATTAAAGAATAAAGTTGCAGAGACAAATAACACAGTTAGTGAAATTAAAAGTACTCTAGAAGGAATCAAAAGCCGAATATCTGAAGCAGAGAACGAATCAGTGAGCTGGAAGATACAATGGTGGAAATAACTTCTGAAGAGCAGAACAAAGTAAAAAGAATGAAAAGATAGAGGATAGAGGAAAAGACTGAGGGTAGTCTCAGAGACCTCTGGGACAATATCAAATGCAGCAGCATTCGAATTATAGGGGTCGCAGAAGACGAAGAGAAAAGGAAAGGGGATGAGAAAATGTTTGAAGACATTATAGTTGAAAATTTCCCCAACATGGAAAGGAAAATAGTCAATCAATTCCAAGAGGCCCAAAGAGTTCCTTACAGGATGAACTGAAGGACAAACAGGCCAAAACACATACTAATCAAACTAACAAAGACTAAACACAAAGAAGGACTATTAAAAGCAGCAAGGGAGAAGCAACAAGTAACATACAAAGGAAATCCTATACACGTAATAGCTGATCTTTCAGCAGAAATTCTGCAGGGCAAAAGGGAATGGTAGGATATATTTAAAATACTTAAAGGAAAAAACCTGCAACTAAAATAACTGTACCCAGCAAGGATCTCATTCAAAATTGATGGAGAAATCAAAAGCTTTTCAGACAAGCAAAAGTTTACAAAATTCAGTACCACCAAACCAGCTTTACAACAAATGTTAAACGGACCTACATAATCAAGAAATACAAGAGAAGAAAAATGATCTACAAAATCAACCCCAGAATTAAGAAAATGGCAATAGGAACATATATTATCAATAATTACTTTAAATGTAAAAGGATTAAATGATCCAGTCAAAAGACACAGACTGGCTGAATGGACACAAAAATAAAACCCATATATATGCTGTCTACAAGAAACCCATTTCAGACCTCAAGACACATATAGACTGAAAGTGAGAGGATGGAAAAATATATCCCATGCAAATGTGAAGCAAAAGAAATCTGGAATAGCAATCCTCCTATCAGCCAAAATAGATCTTAATATAAAGAATATTACAAGAGATAATGATCAATCCAAGAGGAAGACATAACAATTGTAAATATCTGTGCACTCAACATGGAGCACCTCAATGCATAAGACAGTCACTAACAGACATAAAAGGAGAAATTGACAGTAACACAATGATAGTAGGAGACTTTAACACCCCACTCACACCAATGGACAGATCATCAAAACAGAAAATAAGGATACATTAGAGGAGATGGATCTCATTGACGTCTTCAGGACATTCCATCCAAATGCAGAAGAATACACCTTCTTCTCAAGTGCACATGGAACATTCTCCAGGATAGACCACATCTTGGGCCACAAATCAAACTTCAGTAAACTTAAGAAAATTGAAATCATATGAAGCATCTTCTCTGACCACAATGCTATGAGACTAGGTATCAATTACAAAAAACAAAACAAAACTGTAAGAAACACAAACACATGGAGATTAAACAATACATTTCTAAATAACCAACAGGTTACTGGAGAAATCTAAAGGGAAATCAAAAAATTTCTAGAAACAAATGACAATGAAAACACAACTCAAAACCTATGGGATGCAGCAAAAGCAGTTCTAAGAGGGAAGTTTAGAGCAATACAATCCTACTTCAAGAAATAAGAAAAACGTAGAATAGACTGCGTAACTTTACACCTAAAACAACTGGGAAAGGAAGAACCAAAAAACCCCAAAATTAGTAGAAGGAAAGAAATAATAAAGATCTGAGCAGAAATAAATGAAAAAGAAATGAAACAATAGCAAAGATTAATAAAACTAAAAGCTGGTTCTTTGAGAAGATAAGCCAAATTGACCATCCTTTAGCCAGACTCATCAAGAAAAAAAGAGAAGAGTCAAATTAACAAAATTAGAAATGAAAAAGGAGAGGTTTACAACAGACAATGCAGAAATACAAAGGATTATAAGAGACTATTATTAACAACTATATGACAATAAAATGGATAACCTGGAAGAAATGGACAGATTCTTAGAAAAGTTCAATCTTCCAAGGCTGAACTAGGAAGAAATAGAAATTATGAACAACCCAGTTATAAGCACTGAAACTGTAGTTGTGATCAAGAAGCTCCCCAAAAACAAAAGCCCAGGATCAGATGTCTTCACAAGAGAATTTTATCAAATATTTAGAGAAGAGCTAATGCCTGTCCTTCTTAAACTCTTTCAAAAATTTGCAGAGGAAGGAACATTTCCAGCCTCATTCTGCGAGGCCACCCTCACCGTGATCCCAAAACCAGACAAAGGCAACACAAAGAAAGAAAACTTCAGGCCAATATCACTGATGAACATAGAGGCAAAAATCCTCAACAAAATTTTAGCAAACAGAATTCAACAGTACATCGAAAAGCTCATACATTTTGATCAGGTTCCTGGATTTATTCCAGGAATGCAAGGACTCCTCAATACACCACATCAACAAATTGAGGGAAAAACCATATGATCATCTCCGTAGGTACAGAAAAAGCCTTTGACAAAATTCACCCACCTCAACATAGTAAAGGCCATATATGATAAGCCTGCAGCAAACGTTGTTCACAATGCTGAACAACTGAAAGCATTCTCCCTAAGATCAGAAATAGACAAGGGTATCCACTTTCACCACTGTTATTCAACGTAGTTCTGGATGTCCTAGGTACAGCATTCAGAGAAGAAAAAAAGAAAAAAAGGAATTGAGATTGGAGAAGAAGAAGTAAAGCTCTCACTGTCTGCAGATGACGTGATCCTGTGCATAGAAAACCCTAAAGATAGTATCAGAAAATAACTAGAGCTAATCCGTGAATTTAGCAAAGTTACAGGATACAAAATAAATATACAGAAATCACTTGCATTTATATATACCAACAATGAAAAATCAGAGAAATTAAGGAGTCAATCCCATTCACCACTGCAACAAAAGGAATTAAATATCTAGGAATAAACTTACCTAAAGAGACAAAAGAACTGTACACAGAAAATTATGACACTGATGAAAGAAATCAAAGAAGACACAAACAGATGGAGAGATATTCCATGTTCCTGAGTAGGAAGAATCAATACTGTGAAAATGACTATACTACCAAACATAATCTACAGATTCAATGCAATCCCTATCAAATTACTGAGGCATTTTTCACAGAACTAGAACAAAAAAATTTCACAATTCATATGAAAACACAGAGACCCCAAATAGCTAAAGCAGTCATTAGAAAGAAGAATGGAGCTGGAGGAATCAACCTTCCTGACTTCAGATTATACTGCAAAGCTATAGTCATCAAGACAGTATGGTACTGGCACAAAATAGAAATATAGTCCAATGGAACAAGATAGAAAGCCCAGAAATAGACCCATGCACCTATGGGAACCTTATTTTTGACAAAGGAGGCAGGAATATACAATGGGGCAAAGACAGCCTCTTCAATAAATGGTGCTGGGAAACCTGGACAGCTACATGTAAAAGAATGAATGTAGAACACTTCCTAACACCATGCACAAAGATAAACTCAAAATGGATCAAAGACCTAAATGTAAGACCAGAAACTATAAAACTCTTAGAGGAAAACATAGGCAGAACACTCAGTGACATGAATCAAAGCAGGATCCTCTGTGACCCATTTCCTAAAGGAATGGAAATAAAAACAAAAGTAAACAAGTGGGACCTGATTAAACTTAAAAGCTTTTGCACAACAAAGGAAACTATAAGCAAGGTGCAAAGATAACCCTCAGAATGGGAGAAAATAATAGCAAATAAAACAACTGAAAAAGGATTAATTTCCAAAATATACAAACAGCTCATACAACTCAATACCACGAAAACAAACAACCCAATCAAAAAGTGGGAAAAAGACCTAAACGACATTTTTCCAAAGAAGACACACAGATGGCTAACAAACACGTAAAAAAATGCTCAACATGGCTCATTATTAGAGAAATGCAAATAAAACCACAATGAAATATCACCTCACACTGGTCAGAATGGCCATCATCAAAAAGTCTACAAACAATAAATGCTGGAGAGGGTGTGGAGGAAAGGGAACCCTCTTGCACTGTTTGTGGAAAAGTAAGTTGATACAGCCTCTATGGAAGGTGGGATGGAGATTCCTTAAAAAACTAGGAATAAGACCACCGTATGACCCAGCCATCCCACCCTAGGCATATACCCCGAAGAAACCAAAGTTGAAAAAGACACATGCATCCCGTAGTTCATTGCAGCACTATTTACAATAGCTGGAACATGGAAGCAACCTAGATGTCCACTGACAGATGAATGGATAAAGAAGCGTTGGTATATATACACTGAAATATTACTCAGCCATAAAAAGGAACACATTTGAGTCAGTTCTAATGAGGTGGATGAACCTAGAACCTATTATACAGAGTGAAGTGAGTCAGAAAGAGAAAGATAAAGATAAATATCATATTCTAATGCACATATATGGAATCTAGAAAAATGGTTCTGAAGAGTTTATTTACAGGGCAGCAATGGAGAAACAATTATAGAGAATAGACTTATGGACATGGGGAGAGGGGAAGGGAGGATGGGATGTGTGGAAAGAGTAACATGGAAGCTTACATTGTCACATATAAAGTAGATAGCCAACAGGAATTTGCTGATGTCTCAGGAAACTCAAACCTAGGGGGGCTCTGTCTCAACCTAGAGGGGTAGGGTGGGGAGGGAGATGCGAGGGAGGATCATCAGGGAGGGGATATATGTATACCTATGGCTGATTCGTGTTGAGGTTTGACAGAAAACAACAGAATTCTATAAAGCAAGTATCATTCAAAAAAATTAAAAAAAGAAGACTGAGCACTGAAGAATTGATGCTTTCAAATTGTGGTGTTGGAGAAGACTCTGGAGAGGCCCTTGGATTGCAAGGAGATCCAACCAGTCAATTCTAAAAGAAATCAGTCCTGAATATTCATTGGAGGGACTGATGCTAAAGCTGAAGCTGCAATACTTTGGCCACTTGATGTGAAGAGCTGATTCATTGGAAAAGACCTTGATGCTGAGAGAGATTAGGGAAGGAGGAAGTGGGGATGAAAGAGGATGAGATAGTTGGATGGCATCACCTACTCAATGGACATGAGTTTATGCAAACTCCAGGAGGTAGTGGACAGGGAATCAGGCATGCTGCAGTCCATGGGGTCCCGAAGGGTTGGACACAACTGATAACAGTAGGATTGAATTTTTATTTCATCCTGTGATCAACTGAAAATTTAGTGAGCATCATGTGTGTGTGTGTGTGTGTGTGTGTGCATACAAACACATACATGTGTATGTAGGTACTAAATTTTAGAAATCTGATTTAGACTTGTAGTCACATTTCCGTTGCTTAGTAGCCAGTAAAGGATAGTGAAGTTAGGGATTTTTTTTAATAAATAAAAAGTATTATTTCCTGTCTTAGAGAAGCACGCCCAATTTGGGGACATTTCTCACATCTGTATGTTGCCATTTATCATCTTAGAAGGACTCTTTCATGTATAGTGTTTAGAAAATTCAGCAAGATATTCCTAGTGTTATTAATGTTGCACTATGTCCTTGGGATCTTACTCTGGCTATGAATGATGAGGGGAGCCCAGGCAACCCCTGAGAATATTGTTAAAATTCTGTGTTTGTGCAGATATATGATATGTAAATGCACATGGTCTCATGTACTTCTCTGGGAGGAGAATCTCTGCCTGTTTTTTTTTTCTTTTTGTGCCACTATAATTTTTAATTGAATTATATTTTCTTTACAGAAATTTGTGGTTTTCTGTCATACATTAACAAGGATCAGCCATAGGTACGACTCTGCGCCTTTTATTTAATTCTCCAAGGGGTCATGATGTCTGTAACCCGTCCCCCAAATAGATTAAAAATGTTGTCAGTGTTTATTTCCTTTATGTGAAGAGCACCCATATTAAAAAAAAAGTTGGTGAAGTGAAAATCAGAAGTGTAGTTAAAATTGCTAGAAAGCCTAATATGTTGGTTCAAATACACATTATAGCAAATGCCTAATTAGGAATCTGTGTTTCTGATGTACAGTATGAATTAAATTATGAGATTATATAATAATGTATTCATTATCAAAACATGACAAGTCATTGTTTAATCCTTTAGGTTTTCAATGAAGTATTTACAGAACTTGGGAATGACACATTAATTAACATAACTTGTCTGGGGGCTCCACAGTCTTATTCTTCAATGACACTTTCTGGCAAGTTTACCTATTCAAAGAGTGTGGTGAGAATAACTTCAGTTTATCCAGGAAGCTTTATTTCTAGTGTAGCTTACACTATAGGATTTTTCAATCTCACATTTCCATGGGAGAAAAAAATGGAATTCTCTAGTTCAGTGATCTGTACCCTAAATCTATGTTATTTTGTTTTCCATGAGATATTTTCCTTGTTTAAAGAGATCAAAATTATATTTCCACTTTTATGTATTTTAGGATGAGAAGTCTGTGTTCCATATTTGTTTATAAGAGGTATCAGGTGGTGAAATCTTATTTCCTTTTTCTAAATAATTCTCCATTTAAAAATGCACTTGAAATGCAGAGACTGGAAAACATTTTTTAGCAATTTGTAAGTATTAATTGATTACCAGTATATTATACAAACTCCCTAGTGACTTGGCTGGAGACAACTGTAATATATCCCAGCATTAACATAAATTAATCATGAAGAAAATAGGAGTTATGTGAAGAGCTGAAAATAAGATCAGAGGTGACATTCCCTCTAGAAAATAACAAAATGAGAACAAAGGCTTTAGGGAGAGTAGAATTGGATCATCTCACAGACAAGTAGAGAGGAAAAGCAGACCTCAAAGTGTTGATAACATGAGTGGGTGGGGTGAGGTGAGGTCCAGGTTCATGTACAGGCTGCACAGGAGACAAGAGGAGAGTGAAAAACTCATTGGTGGATCAAAAAGTGAAAGTCAAATCTAATACAAAGCCATTTGGAAAGGATTAAAATGTAGTTAGTAAAGATAATTGTCATGGAGAAGACGGGGAAATTATATGGAATAAAAATGAGAAAATCCAAGAAATAGGTATTCAGCACAGCCTGGCAAAGCTGGTGCTCCTAGAGCCAGGTTCCATCACGACGTTTGGATGAAATTCTCATTGTGTGGCTTGGGTCTCCCAGCTTTCTCTGAGGGACCAAAGCTGACGTCTCGGTTGTGATGACAAGAAATGGACTTGAAGGAGTATTTGTGTCTTAGCCTGTTTGGGCCCAGACTGTGTGCTTTAGAAACCACAGAACTTTATTCCACTTGGTTCTGGAGTCTGGGAAGTCTAAGATCAAGGTTCCAGCAGATTCCGTGGCTGCTTCCTGAATCATAGATGGCCATCACTCTCTGTGTCCTCGCATGGCAAAAGGCGAGAGAGCACTCTTGTGTCTCTTTTTAAAAATTGTTTATCCCGGGGATGGGGGAGCCTGGTGGGCTCCCGTCTCTGGGGTCGCACAGAGTCGAACACGACTGAAGCGACTTAGCAGTAGCAGCAGCAGCAGTAGCAGCAGCAGTATATATATATATATATATGAAACTTCATTTGTTTTGGCTATGCTGACCCTTGTTGCTGCGTGGGCGCTCTCAGTGGCAGTGAGTGCGGCTAGTCTGTAGCTGGCGCCTGGGCTTCTCGTTGCGGTGGCTTCTTTTGTTGTGGAGCACAGGCTCTAGGTTGGGCCTCAGTAGTTGTGGGCACACGGGCTCCTTGGCTGGGGCTCCCAAGCTCTAGAGCTCAGGCTCAGTAGTTGTGGTGTGCAGCCTGGGCTTAGTTGCTCCGCCGTATGTGGGATCTTCTTGAATCAGGAATCAAACCTGTGTCTCCTGCACTGGCAGAAAGATTGTTCACCCCTGAGCCACCAGAGAAGCCTGTCTTGTCTCTTTGGTCAGGACTCTAGTCCTGTGCAGAGGACTCTTCCTTTAGTACCTAATCACCTCCCAAAGGCGCTACCTTCTAGTATCACTTTGTGAATATGGTTTCAACATATGAATCGGTGGGGGACACAAACATTCAGTTTATAGCAATTTGCACCTATAATCCTATTCAAGGGGCTGACTTTGAAAATCACAGTGAACACAGGGACACGCTGTTTTGTGCTGGCCTCATCCTCTCAGTAACCAGCGTCGTAGCTGGACCAGCCCTTGTGGTTCTTACTATGATTGTGAGATGCCCTCCTGATGGTTATAACACAAAAATATGATAAACATAGATTTATTGCTTAAAAGACGGGGAAACTACAATGCGCATTTGGGGAGGGAGCAAGCTGTAGGGGCTGTGGTTCCACTTTTACTGGGGTGGAGGGTGGGGGCCTAGGATTTCTAGGGCTCATTCTCTGTTGGTGAATTTAAAGCTCTAAATGTAGAGTGGTAAGAGGGAAAAAGCAAATAGTCCAAATCAGTTGTTGAAATCAGCTAAGATGTCTAAAACATAGGAGCCTGCTATGGGAAGACGGCCTGGCTCTTTATCTAGTCTAGTGCCTGGCAATATGTTTCTGTAAGATAGCCAGTTTTCGAGTGGATGCCTCCTTGAAATGAAAGCCTGGGCAATCAAAGCTTAAGTCAGGCACTTGTATTACAAAAAAAAAAACAAAACAAAAAAACATCTATGAGCCCTTATACTACACACACATACACACACGCAGGGGAGTATGCAAATACTAAGATCTTCTTGGGTTGAATGGATTTGAAGTACGTAACAATGGCGGTGCTGCTACACTGGAATTTGCAGGTTTCAAGGAAGTCCAGGAGCCGCGGTGGCAGGGCCTTTCCTGTAGTTCATGTGGATTATTAGTTTGTGGAATGTGCGTTATGGAGAGGAACTTAGCTTCAAGGTGGGCATAAGTATTAAGGGGATGGGGTTGGTTAATAAATATGATACCATCACAGTATCTCTCCTGCTGACTCCTCTTCTCTTTGTATGGTGTATACGTGTGTGTGTGTGAAGTGAATAATGTCTTGGAAAGGGAAGTGGGTAGCTACATATGAAATAAGGCAATACTTGGACAGTCTGTGTGGGTATTGATATATTAGGAGTTTAGTAGTTTGGACTCTTATTTTTCTAGAAAATATTGTTGTAATAAGAGTACAACCAGAGAAGTCTGAATCCAGACCGTTGCTGCAGGAAAGGAAAGTGGTGCTTTTCTCTCTGGGGCAGGCAGAACGGAAGGCTACTGTCAAAAGCCCTAGCAGTACTGCACTTGCCTTCTCCCTGACCCTCAAATACGCGTTTGCCTCTGGCGTGCTGCAGTTCATGGAGTTGCAAAGAGTCAGAACGACTGAGCCACTGAACTGATAAAAGAATCCATCAGGGATCTGGTACTTTCTTCTGAAACTGTCCTGAAGGTTCTCAGCAAAACCTCGGTTCACTTTTCCTTCTGCACTGGGAGCATATATTTCTTCTCTAGCCCTTGACACTTCTGAGACCTCAACAAGAATGTTCTTATGTATAACCTGTGACAACCCTCTTCAGCATTAATTAACCCAGCTTCTTATATCCAGAAGTTCCTGGAGTCATTTAAACCCACTAATTTTTATAGTGGTACATCATTAACTTCGGGGTTCTTTCATTTTCTTTCTTTCCAGCTTTATTGCAAAATAATTGACATACAACATTGTGTAAGTTTAAGGTGTACTATGAGATGATTTGATTTGGATTGTTTCTTAGATTTGTTTACATATGGCTTCCAGCTGCAAGTCTCTCTTCGACCAGAGACTCAGCATTTTCTGGGAGATGAAGACTTGTTGAATTGCCTAATATGACATGAATACATCAGTCATCCTACTCTCTGTTTACATATTTGACTGATGATGCCCAGAGATGGATGGTAAAGCTGTGTTGTTTTTACTGCTAGTATTTCAAGAAAGAAAATGTGTGCCAATAAAGTGTATAAATTTTAAGAGCTTTATAACAAAGTGCGTTTCTGTTAATCATAGCAAAGGTGCATCAGTTCAGATTTCCTGGTACACAGGAATAACTGCCCTCTGAAAGAGCAGTAGAAAACTCTTCTTCCCACCCTGGTCACAGAGCCTGCTGCCACCGGGTAATATGCATAGTGTTTAAACGGTGAGCTACACCACAAAATGCAGAAACTGTTCATGCAGTCCATGCGATGAGAATTTCCTTCCTCCCATTTTCCTTGGTAAACAGAACCTGAGTAGAATATAAAGTAGTCTTAATAAATAAGATTAATGAAAGTTGGTAATCAATGTATCTTACTCTGGATAATAAAATTTCCCAGTAGGAAATTTTCTCCCCAGCAGCCTTCTCAAAGTAATATTTATTAATCTTCCTCAACACGTGGTTGTGTGCTATGGGAAAAGATTTTTCTACTGAATACTTGAATAGATTACATATTTTCTACCCAGCATGTGGTATATTTTAAGAGAATATTGGTTTTGCTGTTTTAGTGTATCGTGTGTCTATAAACAATATAATCTTTCAACCTGAGCCAAAATATTTGCATTTGAGAAATAGCCCATTTGCTTTATTTATTGTCTCCTATTTCTTCCGGTCTGTGTCTGGTTACTCACAAGCTTAAGGAAAAAATAGTAATGATGCTAGATTTTGGATGTTGTTTACTCGAGCCCCTTGAATTTTTGTTCATTTTGCAGTGCTTTAAGCATATTGTCTTTGTGTGTCCCACTGTAGAGAAAGAACTGAAAATATTTAATTTTGGATAGCATCATTTTCCTTCTAATTGAGACAAAAAAATGTATGATCACTTCATCCCTTTTTTCTTTCACTGAATGAGAGAAAACATATTGATTGTACTCAAGGTCTGAATAACTGTTCATTAGAAAAGGTAATGTTACATTTCCCTTTATACATTTTTCATCACTCTGTAGTATATTAACAGTTGCACCCATTGCTTTAAACTTAGAGACACTTTACCCAAAATGTTTTCTAGGAGTTGATGTGGAATGCACTGAAGATATCATATTTAAAAATGTAACTAACAAACTGTTTTCAAGTAAGCTTTATGTTTGCAGACTTTTCAGATCTCTGTGTGTGTGTATGTGTGTCTGTACACATACATACATACGCAACTACATTGCTTGACATTACAAAGTTGAGAGAACTTACCAGATTCTACCGTCTAGGTAGCAAGTGAATGGTAAATATAAATTTAGAAAATTAGCTCCAAAGTCATTGTGGACTGGCAGACAGTATGTATTGAAGAGAATTGAGGTTTATACTAAACCAAGTTTTATAAGGTTGGCATAGAATTTGGAGAAATGGTTCCTCTACATCCAACTGCTCAAGCAGTTGCATCCACATTTCCTGTGTATTCTACTCAATACCATGCAGCTCCCTGAGTGGGAGACTTCCAGATTCCCTCAGCCACTGAACTAGGTATATATATGGAATGCCGGACAGCAAGACCTCCCACCAGGAGGCTTTTGTGGAAGCAGAGAGAATTCAGAAAAAGAATTGAATCAGAAATTAAAGGAATAGCCTGCCCATAAATGTCAGTTCTGGAGATAGAGTCACTTTTTTGTAACTCTTCTGAACATATACCCAGAGGACACACAATCTGTATCTTGAAGGGGTACCTGTGCTCCCATAGTGCGTGTGTGGTGTGCTTCCTTGTGTCAGTCATGGCTGACCCTGTGTGACCCTATGCACTGTAGCCCGCCAGTCACCGGTGTCCATGGGAATCTCCAAGCAAGAATCCTGCAGTGGGTTGCCATGCCCTGATCCAGGGATCAAACTCGCCTCTCTTACATCTCCTGCATTGGCAGGAAGGTTGTTTAGCACTAATGCCCCCTGCGAAGACCACTCCTATTTATATTGAGGCATTATTCCCAGTACTCAATATGTGAAACCTGTTTCTGTCATTGAATAGAGAAATTGTGGTAATATACGTATATATCACTATATATGTGTGTATATGTATTATATATGCACATACATGTATATAAGATGTATTATCATTATAATATGTTGGAATATTATTTAGCTTTAAAAAGGAAATCCCACATTTGTGACAACATGGATGAACCTGGAGGTCATTATACTGAGTAAAAATAAGCTAGACACATAATTAAAGATACTGCGTGTTCTCAGATATGGAATCTAAGTAAGTTGGATACATAGAAGCAGAGAGTAGAATCGTGGTTGCCAAAGGTGGGGAGGTGGAGGAAATGGGGAGATAATGATCAAAGGGTACAAAATTCCAGTTATGTAGGATGAATAAATTTAGAGCTATAATATACAACATGTTGGCTATAGTTAATAATACTGCGCTGGATATTGGAAATTTGCTTGATTGTAGATTTCAGATACTTAACCACCCACCCATACACAAAAGTTATATAAGAAGATGGCTATGTTAATGGCTTTCTGTAGTAACCTTTTCAAAACCTCATATGGTACTCCTTAGATGTATGCAGTTATATTGAAGTATAGTTGATTTACAGTGTGTGTTAGTTTTAGCTATACAGCAAAGTGATTCAGTTATGCATATACGTATATCTGTTCTTTTTCAGATTCGTTTCCCAGATGGAAAATTACAGAATTACTACACAGTATTGAGTAGAGTTCCCTGTACTGTGTCCTTGTTCATGATCTGTTTTATATATAGGACTGGGTATGTGTCAATCTGAAACTATTTATCCCTTCCCTTTGCCTTTCCCATTTGGTAACTATAAATTTGTTTTCTATGTCTGTTAGTCCATTTCCGTTTTGTACATAAGTTCACTTTTTTCATTTTTTTTTTGGATTACACATATAAGTGATATATGTGTAATATATAGTGATTTGTCTTTCTTCACAGTCACAAAAGTGATTTGTCTTTCTCTGTTTTATTTCACTTAGTCTGATAATCTCCAGTTCTATCCAGTTCAGTTCAGTTCAGTCGCGCAGTCGTGTCCGACTCTTTGCGACCCCATGAATCGCAGCACGCCAGGCCTCCCTGTCCATCACCAACTCCCGGAGTTCACTCAGACTCACGTCCATTGAGTCTGTGATGCCATCCAGCCATCTCATCCCCGGTCGTCCCTTTCTCCTCCTGCCCCCAATCCCTCCCAGCATCACCACGTTGCTGCAAATGGCATTATTTCATTCTTTCTGATAGCTGAGTAATATTCCATTGTATATTTGTACCACATCCTCTTTGTCTGTTGATGGGTATTTAGATTGCTTCCATGTCCTTTTTACTTTTAAAAAGGATAGTCTTTCATTCTTGTCAAATTAAAACAAAAAATAAAAGAAAGTTCACCATAGGATCTGCTAAAGTAAGGTACACACAGTGGCAAACTGGACCCATTGCAGCTCTAGCCACAAGGCTAGGACCCAGCCTCCTGTATCTGTCCTGCAGATGAACCTGTGGCTCTTATAAGAGATTCTCAGATATCCCGCATCCTTGTAGCCAATGGCATTTCCAATAGAACAAAATTAGGATTTGGAAGCAAGAGTTTTTCCCTCTGTTTCTATCCTGTTGTTATTTTTGGATAGCAAAACAGGATTAAAAAAAAATTGCTTCATGTATCACTCCAGTACTCTTGCCTGGCAAACCCCATGGACGGAGGAGCCTGGTAGGCTACAGTCCATGGGGTCGCTAGGAGCTGGACACGACTGAGCAACTTCACTTTCACTTTTCACTTTCATGCATTGGAGAAGGAAATGGCAACCCACTCCAGTGTTCTTGCCTGGAGAATCCCAGGGACGGGGGAGCCTGGTGGGCTGCCGTCTATGGGGTCACACAGAGTCGGACACGACTGAAGTGATTTAGCATCGCCAGTTACCCTACTGGGAACCTGCTCAAGTAAAGGCTAATATTGAAATGGGCAGCCTGCAGGCCATCTGGAACTCTGTAAAGTAATATGGATAAAGTTTGCCTGACACAGGAATTTAGAAGTGGAGGTGTAAGATTTTAGTTCTACAGTGCCCCTAGTTAGGTCAGTGCATTTCTGGAAGTGAGATAGATACCAAATGATGCCGCTGCTATGTTAAATAAAGGGACAGTTGATATGGGACAAATCCACGGAGTATCTTTTGCTACTTTTTTGAGAAAATAAAAATGCAAATCAGATCTTTTATAATTGATGTTTATTTAGTTGAAGATGTGTAGCATGCGGCCCTTTGAGATCATCCATGGTTTAAACTGGAATTGCGAACTTGAGACAGAGTCCCAGTTTGTTTTAGGGAGACGTTGGGGGCGTGGAAAGTAAGCTGACATTTAAAAATTAGAGGTTTTAATTTAAATACTTGCATGTTTCACTTCTGGGAATACGTGGAAGGTCAGCCATGCTGAGCCTACCTTCTTATGTGGTGATATTTTTCTAAGACTCAGTCGATCCCACTGTCATCTTTAAAGGAGTGTGTGTGTTCCCTAGTCTACAGGCCCGCCCGATGACTTTCTGTCATTTGAAAGTGAGGTGTGTGCAGGGTTATGCTGGTCATTGTTTTCTTGGCTCTGCAGACAGTGAGAAAACCTAGACTTATATCATCTGATTTTCCACCACGGCCAATTTCAGATCACCTGGTGATGTCGTTGAACACAGAACAGGGAAGATACTCAGACAGCATGGTGTGAGCTTGTCCTAGCCTACCATGGCTTCATTTATCCTCACACTTGTATTATTTTTCTTATGGTAAAGAAATATTTCTCAATTCTTTTCTCTATTAAAATTGGAAACTTAAGAAAAAAAACAAAATGCTTAAAAAAAGGATGTTTTGTTGTGGTTCAATATGTACATAACTGGCATGGTTTACTAGTTCGTGGTACCCTTCTGGACCTTCTAGGTATTTGTTTGCTCCCTGTGGTCTGAAGGACTCTGAGGATTCAAGAGGATTCTAAGGGAGGTTAAGGAAGCTGTGCTATGGTGGAAAGCATAGCAGAGGAGCTCTTGGGAGTTTCAAGTTTCAAACTTCTGCTAACTTACTGTTCAGTCTTCAATAGATCATTAACCCCACTGTTAATATTTTGAATCACAGACCTTTAGATTTGGAAGGAGCAAAAAAGCAGCTGTTCTAGATGCAGCTGTGTCTCCCCCGTCCTTGGTAACTTGCCTGATGGATGGCCCCACCACCGTAGCCACCATTGCATCTGCTAACAACTCCTCTTCTAGAGAAAGGTCCAACCATAGGGGTTCACACCCAAGGCCAACCTCCAGGGCCAGACTGACAAGACACCCTCCGGGAGTCCTCTCACAGCTTCCTGTCTCAGGGGAAGTGTGGTCCCAAGATGCATAGGGTCAGCTTCTGTCCCTTTAGTGAGGTAGAGGGCAGGATAAAGAAAACAAAGTATTAGAGGATTTCATAACGGGGGGCTGACTCTGACCAGTGAGGAAGATATGTCAGGAAGCAGTGTGTAGCTGCAATTCTCTCCTGAGGGTCCCAAGCTGCTGTGGTTCCATGGCCTCTCTGAGGACCTCCTCTCTCTGTACCTGAGCCACTGAAATTGTCTTGTAAGCTTCATAATTACCCCACCCTGTATTTTCTTTCCCTCCTTATCTGCTTTTTCACCTTCCTCCTCAGCATAGCTGCCTTGGAATTGCCCCTTCCATTCAAGCCTCAGCTCATAATATTTGCCTCAGACTTGGGTTTTTAAAGAACCAGTGTTAAGATATTAGCCACTTGTCAAAGCAGGGATTCAAATAGATGGCCTTGTGACTATATCTACTGCTTTATTGACTATGCCAAAGCCTTTGACTGTGTGGATAACAACAAACTGTGGAAAATTCTTCAAGAGATGGGAATACCAGACCACCTGACCTGTCTCTTGAGAAATGTGCAGGTCAGGAAGCATCAGTTAGAACTGGACATGGAACAACAGACTGGTTCGAAATTGAGAAAGGAGTATGTCAAGGCTATATATTGTTACTCTGCTTATTTAACTTATATGCAGAATACATTATACAAAATGCTGTGCTGGATAAAGCACAAACTGGAATTAGGTTTGCTAGGAGAAATACCAATAACCTCAGATATGCAGATGACACCACCCTTATGGCAGAAAGCGAAGAAGAACTAAAGAGCCTCTTGATGAAAGTGAAAGAGGAGAGGGAAAAAGTTGGCTTAAGGCTCAACATTCAGAAAACTGAGATCATGGCATTTGGTCCCATCACTTCATGGGAAATAGATGGAGAAACAATGGAAACAGTGAGAGACTTAATTTTGGGGGGCTCGAAAATCACTGCAGATGGTGACTGCAGCTATGAAATTAAAAGACGCTTGCTCCTTGGAAGAAAAGCTGTGACCAACCTAGGCAGCTTATTAAAAAGCAGAGATAGTACTTTGCAAACGAAGGTCTATCTAGTCAAAGCTAGTCAAAATTTTTCCAGTAGTCATGTACAGATGTGAGAGTTGAAGTATAAAGAAAGCTGAGCACTGAAGAGTTGGTGCTTTTGAACTGTGGTGTTGGAGAAGACTCTTAAGAGTCTCTTGGAGTGCAGGGAGATCTAACCAGTCCATCCTAAAGGAATCAGTCCTGAATATTCATTGGAAGGGCTGATGTTGAAGCTGAAGCTCCAATAATCTGGCCACCTGATGCAAAGAACTGACTTATTGGAAAAGACCCTGATGGTGGGAAAGATTGAAGGCGGGAGGAGAAGGGAATGACAGAGGATGAGATGGTTGGATGCCATCACCAACTCAATGGACATGAGTTTGAGTAATTTTGGGGAGTTGGTGATGGGCAGGGAAGCCTGGTGTGCTGCAGTTCATGGGATTGCAAAGAGTTGGCATTGACTGAGCGACTGAACTGATATGACTACTATTTGAGTAAATATTTACTGTATTCTAAAGCAATATTCATGCCAAGCTTTCAAGGAGTATACAGAATAAATATAATTCCTATTTCACATGTTTTAAAAAAAAAAACTATTATAAAATGGTTAATAGTTGGGACTGTTGGAATCAGGGAAATCTGAGGTCAGATCCTGTTTCCAATACTTGCCATCACTTGGTGTGTGATTGTGGCGAAATGTATAAAAAGTCTCTCCCAGCTTTGGCATTCTTAAAATATAGGCCTGTGACAACTTAACTCTATGTCCTGGGCCTTGATGGAAACTGCCATGGCCTCGAGGAACTTAGCCTTTGAATGACAGGTGGGAGGGGACTGAAGATGGTTGATGAATGTATGGTCCAGCCTGCTGCTTTGTGCTAGGTATCAGTCACACGGGTTCAGGTGCGGAGGTTATCTGACAACAGCGTCTATTATAGACAGAGACTGGAAGGAAAAAGAAAATGCAGGCACAACTAGAAATTGCAGTTGTGCTTGTCAGCTTGTCAGCTGAATAAAAAAATAAATAAGAGGTTAGCAAACAGCACCCAGGAATGTAAGATAAGATTAGATGTGACAGCTTTGCCAGGACGTCTTCTTGGGGCTATGGAAAAAGAAGCAGCAGAAAAGCACATTTTGGTTTCTCCCTGTTTCTCTTATCGGCATAGCTTAGGGAAATTCTCTGTGTTAGAAATATCACTTCCCATACCGTTTTCTCTTCTCTCAGGCAGTTTACTAATCACTGTTTTTCATTTTTATATATTGAATATATCATTTGCAAATATCCAAAATCCTAAGAGGGGGAAAAATGAGAAAAAAAGTACTTCAACATAAGTTCTTTTTTCCTGGCTAGCTGACATCAGTTAAAGGAATCTTTTGTTTGTGAAAAATTACCCATTACTATATTTTTTAAGATTATTAAGTGTCATGAAATTAGAGTTTTGTGACAAAACATTGTGTTTGAAGTTAAAAATGTCTTTCAGAATATGTATTTGATCCACACTATGTAAATTTTTTTGGACTCACTCTCCATTTCGTAGTATTTTCATTTTCAGTTCAGTTCAGTCGCGCAGTCATGTCCAACTCTTTGCGACCCCATGAACCGCAGCACGCCAGGCCTCCCTGTCCATCACCAACTCCCGGAGTTCACTCAGACTCACGTCCGTTGAGTCCATGATGCCATCCAGCCATCTCATCCTCGGTCGTCCCTTTCTCCTCCTGCCCCCAATCCCTCCTAGCATCAGGGTCTTTTCCAATGAGTCAACTCTTCGCATAAGGTGGCCAAAGTACTGGAGCTTCAGTTTTAGCATCATTCCTTCCAAAGAAATCCCAGGGTTGATCTCCCTCAGAATGGACTGGTTGGATCTCCTTGCAGTCCAAGGGACTCTCAAGAGTCTTCTCCAACACCACAGTTCAAAAGCATCAATTCTTCTGCGCTCAGCCTTCTTCACAGTCCAACTCTCACATCCATACATGACCACAGGAAAAACCATAGCCTTGACTAGACGGACCTTAGTCGGCAAAGTAATGTCTCTGCTTTTGAATATACTATCTAGGTTGGTCATAACTTTTCTTCCAAGGAGTAAGCGCCTTTTAATTTCATGGCTGCAGTCACCATCTGCAGTGATTTTGGAGCCCAAAAAAAAGCATCAATTCTTCTGCGCTCAGCCTTCTTCACAGTCCAACTCTCACATCCATACATGACCACAGGAAAAACCATAGCCTTGACTAGACAGACCTTAGTCAGCAAAGTAATGTCTCTGCTTTTGAATATACTGTCTAAGTTGGTCATAACTTTTCTTCCAAGGAGTAAGCGCCTTTTAATTTCATGGCTGCAGTCACCATCTGCAGTGATTTTGGAGCCCCAAAAAACAAAGTCTGACACTGTTTCTACTGTTTCCCCATCTATTTCCCATGAAGTGATGGGGCCAGATGCCATGATCTTCGTTTTCTGAATGTTGAGCTTTAAGCCAACTAATGCTGAGGAGTTACTAAACATTTTATGATTTTACTTTAAAATGAGAGAAAGTAAAAAAAGGAGGGAAAACAAAGTGAAAATAGACAACAGATACAAACACAGTAGATGTTAATGCAATTATATCAATAATTACTTTAAATGTGAATGGTCTAAATACACCTATTAAAAATATGCATTGTCATATTGGATAAATAACACAAGACCTAACTACATATTGTCTATTAGAAAGTCACATTAAACATAAAGAGACACATAATTTAAAAGTAAAGAGACTGAGAAAAATATACCAGGATAACACTAATCCAAAAAAGCTAAAGTAGATACACTAATTTCTAACAAATCTACATTCAGAAAAGGGAGGTTGTCTGGGATAAAGAGAAGTATGACATAATGACAAAGTGATCATTCTCTAAGAAGACACAACAACCCTAAACAGGTATGTACCTAACAAGAAACCAATAAGATATATGAGGTAAACATCAACAGAATTGAAAGGAAAATAGATAAATTCACTACTCAAGATTTCAACACTACTAAAGATTTCTGTCAGTAATAGATCAATATTGGCAGAATATGAGTAAGGATATAGCTGACCTTAACATTCAGTTCAGTTCAGTTCAGTCGCTCAGTCGTGTCCGACTCTTTGCGACCCCATGAACTGCAGCATGCCAGGCCTCCCTATATGTATATATATAAAATGAGATAATCCTCGATTATCTGGCTGAATCCTAAAGGAAATCTCTAGTGTCCTCATAAGTGAAAAACAGAGGGAGATTGTAGATAGGCAGAAGAATAGAAGACAAGAAGAGAGTAGGCAATGTGATGTTGGACCCAGATAACCAGAGTGTTGCTTCACAGGATAAGAAATATTAGCAGCCATCACAATCCAAAAAAGACAAGAAAGGGATTTTTTCCCTCAGAGTCTCTGTTGGGTGGTGAGGCCCTGATGACACCTCAGTTTCACCCCACTGATACTGATTTCAGACTTCCATCTCCAGAACTGTAATGGAATAAAAATTTTTTTTTGTTTTAACACTAACTCTGAGGTAATTTGCTACAACAGCCATTGGAAACCAATGCATTTGATATCTCAGAACATATATTGCTGCTACTGCTGCTGCTAAGTCACTTCAGTCGTGTCCAACTCTGTGTGACCCCATAGATGGCAGCCCACCAGGCTCCCTTGTCCCTGGGATTCTCCAGGCAAAAACACTGGAGTGGATTGCCATTTCCTTCTCCAATGCATGAAAGTGAAAAGTGAAAGTGAAGCCGCTCAGTCGTGTCAGACTTTTAGCAACCCGATGGACTGCAGCCTACCAGGCTCCTCTGTCCATGGGGTTTTCCAGAACATATATTATGCACTTCCTAATGTGTATATGTGCATTCCCTTTTCCTTCCCAGGAATGCCTAAACCACCACTTCCCNCCGCTCAGTCATGTCAGACTTTTAGCAACCCGATGGACTGCAGCCTACCAGGCTCCTCTGTCCATGGGGTTTTCCAGAACATATATTATGCACTTCCTAATGTGTATATGTGCATTCCCTTTTCCTTCCCAGGAATGCCTAAACCACCACTTCCCTTTTGAAATTTTCTACTCATTCATGAAGATTCAGCTCAAAAGCTTCTTCCTGATCCCATCAACCAGAATTAATCACCCTTACCTCTGTTTGGTAACTATGTCCCAAGGGATTAGAGTAATTTCTTACACAGTAAGAAAGTTTTCAATAAATACTTGCAGAATGAATTAATTGTATCATGTATCACAGTTGTTGAGACACTTGTTTCCTCAATTAAAAGTAGCTTGAAGCCCAAGGGGTTATGTCTTGTAATTTTTTGAATGATAATTTTTAGTTGAGGAAAAATTCATATAACATAAAATTATTCAATTTAGATTTTCCAGCTTAGTAGCATGTGGTACTTTTACAAAATTTACAACTACACAGTGGAGTGGCAAGTATATTTAAGGGATTAGATCTGGTAGACAAAGAGCCTGAAGAACTCTGGATGGACATTTTTAACATTGTACAGGTGTTGGAGAAGACTCTTGAGAGTCCCTTGGGCTGCAAGGAGATCCTACCAGTCCATTCTGAAGGAGATCAACCCTGGGATTTCTTTGGAAGGAATGATGCTAAAGCTGAAGCTCCAGTACTTTGGCCACCTCATGTGAAGAGTTGACTCATTGGAAAAGACCCTGATGCTGGGAGGGATTGGGGGCAGGAGGAGAAGGGGACGACCAAGGATGAGATAGCTGGATGGCATCACGGACTCAATGGACGTGAGTCTGAGTGAACTCTGGGAGTTGGTGATGGACAGGGAGACCTGGTGTGCTGCGATTCATGGGGTCGCAAAGAGTCGGACACGACTGAGTGGCTGAACTGAACTGAACTGAACAGGATACAGTGACCAAAATCATTCCAACGAAAAAGAAATGCAAGAAAGCAAAGTGTTGTCTGAAGAAGCTTTGAAATAGTTGAGGAAAAAGAGAAGCAAAGATAAAGAAAAAAGGGAAAGAAATACTCAATAATACAGAGATCCAGAGAATAGGAAGGAGAGATAACAAGGCCTTCTGAAATGAACAATGCAAAGAAGTGGAGGAAAACAATAGAATGGGAAAGACTATAGATCTCTTGAAGAAAATTGGAGGTATCAAAGGAACATTTCATGCAAGGATAGGCATGATAAAAGAGCATAAATGGTGAGAAACTAACAAGAGCAGAAGAGGTTAAGAAGAATTGGCAAGAATACACAGAGGAACTCTACGAGAAAGGTCTTAATGATCCCGATAACCATAGTGGTGTGGTTAATCACCTAGAGCCAGACATCCTGGAGCATTAAGTGGACCTCAGGAAGCATTACCATAATTAAACCAATGGAAGTGATGGAATTCCACCTGAGCTATTTAAAATCCTAGAAGATGATACTGTTAAAGTGCTGCTTTCAATATGCCAGCAAATTTGGAAAACTCAGCAGTGATCACAGGACTGGAAAAGGTAATTTTCATTCCAATCCCAAAGAAAGACAAGGCCAAAGGATGTTCAAACTACCATACAATTGTGCTCATTTCATAGGCTACTAAAGTTATGCTCAAAATAGACTTCAGCAGTACATGAATTGAGAACTTACACATGCGCAAGCTGGGTTTCAAAGAAGCAGAGGGACCAGAGATCAAATTGCCAACATTCTTTGAATCATGGAGAAAGTAAAGGGGTTCAAGAAAAACATCTACTTCTGCTACAGTGACTATGCTAAAGACTTTGTGTGGATCACAACAAACTGTGGAAAGTTCTTAAAGTGATGTGAGTACCAGATCACATTATCTTTCTCCTAAGAATCCTGTATGTGGGTCAAGAAGCAACAGTTAGAACTGTACATAGAACAAATGACTGGTTCAAAGTTGGGAAGGGAATATAACAAGGCTGTATATTGCCACCCTGCTTATTTAACTTCTATGAAGAGTACATCATGCGAATGTCAGGTTGGATGAATCACAAGTTGGTAAGATTATACTGTGGTTTGCCTATGTTGTCAAATAGACAGTAGCATAGAACACTGAAACAGAAAATTCTTCAAAGTATTTTTTATTACTCAATTAATATTTTTATACTCATTAGAAACCAGAATATATAGATTTTTTTTAAATTTCCCCATTACCAGAAGGTACCAGGTCACTTTCTTTGTAAGAGGCACTCACAATTCTTTCAAGTAGTCTACAAATAGACTATTAAGGAGGTGCTAATGAACAGTGTATTGTCAGATTCTCTCACTGAAACTAAGTTTCTGTCATGTCTTATGCTTAATTCTAGGTTTATATCGTCCTACCAGTGGAAAGGTGTATATTAGTGGATATGATATCTCAAAAGATATGGTTCAAGTCAGGAAAAGCTTGGGCTTGTGCCCCCAGGATGACATATTGTTCCATCACTTGACAGTGTCAGAACATCTCTATTTCTACTGTGTGGTGAGCCAGAGATATATTCTTTTTCCCCACTCTTTTCATAAGCTTCAGGCAGTGTGACAAAGAACCAACATCTTTATCCTTATTTAGTGGAAATTCATTTTTTTGAGACATTGTTCCTTAACTATAAAGGGGGGCAAAGAGAAGAAAAAGCTCATGTCTAAATAACTCTGTAAGAAAAATCCTGATGAAAGAATTTTTCTAAGGACAAAGTTGGAAGCACCATGTAAACTCTGGCTTCTTTTTTAGATAAAAGGAGTACCTCCAAAAACACGTTCTAAAGAAATTAACAAAATGCTGCTATCTTTTGACCTGATAGAAAAGCGTGATGCCCTTTCAAAGTCACTGAGTGGAGGAATGAAGCGTAAACTCTCCATTATTATAGCACTTATAGGAGACTCCAAGGTAAAGAACCACTAACATGGGTCCCTGCCCCAGCTAATATATAAAACTGACCTGACACAACCTATGAGCTGATATGAATCTAACTCTCTAAAAGAAACTTCCCAAATGATAATCAGAGGGTATTTCCATCTTGATCCAGTTGATATAATATGGTTATCGGGTTTTAATTTATTGTTAATTTTTCAAAGTTCTTAATATAGTCTAGATTATGTATTTTAGCTTGCATATGTCCTCCATGTAAAATAGTAAGTTATCACATAAAGAGTAAAACATGAATTAAATATGATCATGGAATTGTTCTTCTGATCTATAGGTGGTGATACTTGATGAGCCAACATCTGGCATGGACCCAGTCTCAAGGAGATTCACCTGGGATGTCCTTCAGAAGCATAAAGAGAATCGTACCATCTTATTGACAACCCACCACATGGATGAAGCTGATGTCCTGGGTGACCGTATAGCTATCATGGCGAAGGGTACTCTGCAGTGCTGTGGCTCTACAATTTTCCTGAAAAGAGTTTATGGTCTGTCTCCCTTTGATCACTGTTTGGATGCTAATGCCTGAATAACATTCTCTAACATAATTTTATTATAATTTTTGTTCCTTGACACAAAACTTCTTGTGTCCTATTGCATTAAATCTAAACTATTTAAATTGGCTATTTGTAATTTATCTATCTATTCCTATTATTTTTCATTATGATACGATCAGTATATTCTAACTTAGAAAACTCATTCTATTACTGACCTCAAAAAAGTCATGTTTCTTTCTCTCACCTGGCTTCCACTGAAGTTAGTTTTTGTTGGAATGAAGTAATACTTCCAAGGTATTTGGTTCATAGACTGATAACTTGTAGGGGAGAAAATGAGTGACTCAATATCTCTGACCCTTCTTTCTCTATTGCCAAACCAGCATCACTCCCCTCTGAGGAAATTAGCTAATTACTTTCTAGTTTATTTTCATGAAATCATCTTGAAATGTGGTAGTTGATCAATAGGAATTTATTGAACAGGATATGAATAAATAGTGAAATAAAACAATCTTGATTTTAATATAGACTTTAATATAGATTTTAATTAGACTATATTGATAAGAATATAGTCTAATTAGTCAGTAAGACTAGTACATTAAAAATGGGCCATAATATCATAATAATTGAGTTCCGAAATTACCAGGTTCAAACCAGTAAGTATATCAGGGCTCAGAACTGGATCATACACATCAATGAGAATAGTTAAGACTGACATTACTCCATTAATCATTAATTTGGTGTTTGAATTCATTCATTCAACTCACACTTATTTTGGGTGAGTTACATTTAATGTTTATACACATTTATCTCATCTCCTCTTCATAACCTCACCATTTTTATGGAGCAGAAAACTGACGCTTATTCCTAAGTCTGAGTCAATCATGCAATTAAGTGGCAGAGTTTTGGACCTGGGTTCTTCTGACAACAAAGCCCTTGTTTTGCACTCTAACATCCTACCATTTTCCCTTTACTCTATCTCAAAGAGGATATTGAGTTGAGTTTTAAGCAGTATATTTGGTGAATATCAGAAATAAAGGGACTCATACTTTTGAATGTTTTTTCACTTACAGATGGGAACATATAAGTTGATATTCCTATAGCAGATTAGTTGTAGGCACAAAATTATTACCTAAGTATATTAATGCTGTAAGTTATTGACCTTAAAAGGCAATGAAGGAAAGAACACCTCTATTTTGGAAAATGATATAAGTAAGTAATAAAAGTATGAGGATAAAAATGCACCTTTTTTCCCCTGGGACAAAGAAGTCAGCCGGCATCAAGAGTCTTTGGAGGAGAATCAGTGAGAAATTAAGTCTGATGGACAGGACATTGAAAACAGCAAGAGTGGTTTGCAATTGATGTGTGAATGCATGTATAAGACAAATTTAGAAATGTGAAATTCAGAAGCCCCATTCAAGAGTATAATAGAAAGATAGCCTAAAGTAATGAATGCTAAAATAAGAATATGACAGGAAAAATAATTATGTGTGTCTATAGTCCAGTGGCTCAGACAGTAAAGTGTCTGTCTACAATGTGAGAGACCTGGGTTCGATCCCTGGGTTGGGAAGATTCCCTAGAGAAGGAAATGGCAACCCACTCCAGTATTCTTGCCTTGAAAATCCCATGGACGGAGGAGCTTGGCCAGGCTACTATCCATGGGGTCGCAAAGAGTCGGGCACGACTGAGCGACTTCACTTTCACTTTCATATACATAAATGTGTATGTGTGTGTATGTATGTATATATAAAATCCTAAAAGGGTCAGAGACACTTGGTGACAATAGTCCATGTAGCCCATTGTCACATAATGAAGGGAAGACTTCCTAGTACAGTGAGGTAAAATTTTGAAGTTTTCATTCATTAATATGGTGAAGTAAAAGTTTCCACTTTAATGGCATGTACCTGAAATGTGATCATTGAACATTAAGTATGGAAAGAATGACAGAAGGAAGGAAATTTTTTAATATATAAAACAATAGAAAAATGTTTAAGCTTTTTCTTTTGTATTGGAGTATAAGTGATTAACAATGTTATGATACTTTCAAATGAACAACAAAGGGATTCAGGCATATATATGCATGAATCCATTCTCCTCTAAACTCTCCTCCCATAAAAATTAACAGGTTTAAATTTTAGTAAAAATATGAAACCAGTAAATCTCAAAGATTAAAGATCACTTGCTCTTAAACACAGTATTGATGCCTTGTAAAAGTGAAATTTTAAACAAGCAAGATCCTGTGCTTTCTGGTGGTAGAGTATATCTATGTGTTTGATTGGGGCAGATTGCATTTTAAAAATTTTGACCTTTTAAATGAACTTTTTCAGGTGTGGGATACCACTTAATTATTGTAAAGGATCCTCATTGTGATGTTAAAGAAATCTCCAAACTGATTAAATTTCACATACCAGAAGCCAAATTGGAGAACAATGTTGCAGCTGAATTATCATTTATCCTACCCAGGGAGTACGCAAACAGGTATGGATCCAGAAAATGTTAGATAATAGTTTGGGGTTATAAGAAATCAATATTACTTTTTAAAGTTTCCTCTGACTTGACAAATAGATTGTGTGCAGCTGTCATCTGACAAGTAATGATTAAAAAAAAAAGTTACTTCCTAAAGATTTCACTGTCTGCACAGAGGGAAGTCATATAACTTAGCTTGCTTTAGTTTGTCTTAGTATCTTTATTTCTATTTCTTACAGTCTGGTGTTAAGTAGCGACAAGAAATGATAAGCTATTTGCACAAATTATGTTCAACTGATTTGCTGAGATTATAAGAAAAAAGTGGCCTATATGGCAGATCTTGCCATATAGTTTCCTAGAAACTATAGGAAACAGGCAGTTTGACCCTAACAGTTAACCAAGTTAGTTACCAAAAGGAGAAAAAAAATATTAATTGTACTTGGGATGTTTATCTTGATTAAGGGAAGAGGAAAATAAGAACATTTATGATAAACTTCCAGGGACTGTGCCAATTTCATCTTCTTTCAAGTTGTAGTTAGCAGCTTGATATTCTCTTGAAGCAAACTAATTGGCATTCTCAAAAGAAGATGAATAGAGGGGAACTTCTTCAACTTTCTAATGAACAAAATCCTGACAGCCTACATTGTACATAATGGTGAGAAACTCAAAGCTGTCCCGTAAGATCAAGAACAAGGAAAGGAAGTCCTTTCTCTCCACTGCTTTCAACATCATGCCAGAAATCCTAGCTAATGCAATAACACAAGACAAAGAAATGTACATACATTGGGAAGAAAGGAATAAAACTCTTTGCAGATAATACAATCATATTTTGCATACTGTCCAAAAGAATTTACCAAAACAAACAAACAAACAAATCCTTCTGGAACTAGTAAGTGATTGTAGCAAGGTTGCAGGATAAATATTTGATATAAAAGTCAATAGTGAAAGTGAAAGTGAAGTTGCTCAGTCGTGTCCAACTCTTTGTGACCTCATGGACTGCAGCCTACCAGGCTCCTTTGTCCATGGGATTTCCCAGGCAATAGTACTAGAGTGGATTGACGCTGTTGATTCTAAGCTGTATTATTTACCTGATATAACAGGTAGTGTGATACTTTGTTACCCCACCACATATTTTTAGAGGTCTCCCTCATCCTTCCATCTTCCCATCCGTAAGTATCTTAATGTTTAAGTGTACAATTGAAATTGATAAACGGAGACATTATCTCCTACCGCTAAGGAGTACCTAAACCTCACATGAGAATTGATAGGCTAAATGGCCTTGTGAGACCTTCTATCAATCTTAAAAACCCGAATTAAAGATAAAGTCAAGGAGTCATGTTGATTTTCAGTTCATTTCAAGTCAGAAGTTCACTTTTGGTAAAAGGCAATGTAGCTTGTCCAGATCTGTCCAAGGTATTTTATGGGTTCCACCTATACATACACAGCATAAAAGGGTTCATGTCTTGAGAAAAGTTATTATCTTAATGTGTATCTGTTGTCTGATTTTAGTGTGTTTTAAGATATGTAAATAATTATATTTGAATTTACCATGTATACCATTTGATTGTAATGAAGATAAAGTCTAACTGTAGTCCTAGAAGAGAAAGTATGTTCAGTTCCTACTTTGCTTTTGAAATTTTGTGTTGTAATGGGTTATTTTTGATGGCTGTTGTTATATTCTGAGGGTAGATCTTAAAAGATGTTTTTCCCTCTTGCTTTAAATGTGATCACACTAGCTGAGACCAACACTGAAGCCTCAATTTAGCACTCCTTTATCAAGGTAAACTGTTTTAGAAGAAGCGACTAATCTAGAGCACCTAATCTTACTGTTGATACTTGTGAATGACATATTACTTAAAATATTACTGATTGGCTTATTTATAGGCTTACCCTTGGTCTTCAGAAGGATAAATGTAAAGCCTAACTACTATGTCAACAATTAGCACATATAGTTTAAAATTACAAGCACAATGCCATTGACATTAGTATTGCCCAAAGCAAAATACTTAGGTATAAAGCTAATAAAATACACATGAGGAAAACTCCAAAATTCTATATTTTGGAAGCTAATAAAATATATATGAGGAAAACTCCAAAATTCTAATGAAAGAAATCAAGATACTAAATAAATATGAAGATAGTCCATTTTTGTGAATAGGAAGACTCAATACTATCAAGGAGTCAGTTCTTCCCAACTTGATCTATAGGTTCAATGTAATTCTAGTCAAAATCTCTGTAAGTTTTTGGGTATCAACAAACTGATCCCAAAGTTTATAAAAAGTTTATTCAAATTAATCAACACAATATTGAAAGAAAAGAATAAAGTTAGAAGACTTACAGAAACCAACTCTCAGACTTACTATAAAACTACCATAATCAAGATGGTATAGTATTAATGAAAGAATAGAAAAATAGAACAACAGAACAAAGCAGAGAACTCAGGACTATATATATATATATATATATATATATATATTTCCCTAGTCTTTGACAGGGAAGGAAAAGCAATGGAGAAAAGATACTTTTCAACAAATGGTGATGGAATGAACAGTCAGACATCCACATGCGAAGAAAATAACCTAGATGCTTAAAATGGGTGATAAGGCTAAAATTCAAACAAAAAACTATAAATCTCCTAGAAGATAACATAGGAGGAAAACTAGATGACCTTAGGTATGGCAATGACATTTAAATTACAGTACCAACAGCACTTTTCATGACAGGAATAACTGAAAAGCTGGACTTCAATGAAATTAAATTTTTGTTCTGTGTTTGGCAATATCAAGAGAATTAGAAGACAGGACACAGAATGGAAGAAGATATTTGCAAAAGACAAATTTAATAATAAAAAAATAGTTACACAGCATATACAAAGAACTAGAAAAAGCAAGGGAATTCCTGTTCCTTTTTACTTCTGCTTTATTGTCTGCACCCAAAGCCTTTGACTGTATGGACCACAATAAACTGTGGAACAATGTTAAAGAGATGGGAATACCAACTTACTTGCCTCCTGACAAATCTGTATGCAGGTCAAGAAGCAATAGTTAGAACCTGACATAGAACAGCAGACTGGTTCCAAATAGGAAAAAGAGTACATTAAGGCTGTATATTGTCACTCTGCTTATTTAACTTATATGCAGAGTACATTAAGCAAAAAGCCAGGCTAGATGAAGCACAAGCTGGAATCAAGATTGCCAGGAAAAATATCAATAACCTCAGGGAGGCAGATGACACCACCCTTATGCAGAAAGCAAAGAGGAAGTGAAAGCCTCTTGATGAAAGTGAAAGAGGAGAGTGAAAAAGCTGGCTTAAAACTCAACATTCAAAAAACTAAGATCCAGAAAAATAAATGACCCAATCAAAAAATGGGCCAAAGAACTAAATAGACATTTCTCCAAAGAAGACATACGAATGGCTAACAAACACATGAAAAGATGCTCAACATCACTCATTATCAGAGAAATGCAAATCAAAACCACAATGAGGTACCATTTCACACCAGTCAGAATGGCTGCGATCCAAAAGTCAACAAGCAATAAATGCTGGAGAGGGTGTGGAGAAAAGGGAACCCTCTTACACTGTTGGTGGGAATGCAAATTAGTACAGCCACTATGGAGAACAGTGTGGAGATTCCTTAAAAAATTGCAAATAGAACTGCCTTATGATCCAGCGATCCCACTGCTGGGCATACACACCGAGGAAACCAGAATTGAAAGAGACACGTGTACCCCAATGTTCATTGCGGCACTGTTTATAATAGCCAGGACATGGAAGCAACCTAGATGTCCATCAGCAGATGAATGGATAAGAAAGCTGTGGTACATATACACAATGGAGTATTACTCAGCTATTAAAAAGAATACATTTGAATCAGTTCTAATGAGGTGGATGACGCTGGAGCCGATTATACAGAGTGAAGTAAGCCAGAAAGAAAAACACCAATACAGTATACTTACACATATATATGGAATTTAGAAAGATGGTAATGATAAACCTGTATGCGAGACAGCAAAAGAGACACAGATGTATAGAACAGCCTTTTGGACTCTGTGGGAGAGGGAGAGGGTGGGATGATTTGGCAGAGTGGCAGTGTAACATGTATGATATCATAAGTGAAACGAATCGCCGGTCTAGGTTTGATGCAGGATGCAGGATGCTTGGGACTGATGCATGGGGATAATCCAGAGAGAAGATGGGGGGCGGGAGGGGGGAGGTGGGGGTCGGTATTGGGAGTTCATGTACACTCGTGGCTGATTCATGTCAATGTATAGCAAAATGAATACAGTATGTAAAGCAAAACAAACTAAAAAATAAAAATTAATTTAAAAAATTAAAAAAAAATAAAACCATTTTCTTCCATTGATAAGGGCTATACTTTGTATATTCCATTTATATGACATGTTCAGAATAGGCAAATCCAAACCAGGATTTGGGGAAGGGGTTTATAAATAACAGAAATGTATTTCTTGCAGTTTGAAAGCTGAGAAGTCCAAGAAGTTTGCATTGGCAGATTTGGTATTTGATGAGGCCTGTTTCCTGATTCAGAGACAGTCATCTTCTTACTGTATCCTCAGAGGGCAGAAGAAGCTTGGGCAATCTCTGGACCTCCTGTTTTGTTTGTTTGTGTTTAATCAAATTTAGTTGATTTAAAATATTGTGTCAGTTTCAGGTGTATGGCACCATGACAAAGTTATACATACATATATATGTCTATGGGGCTTTGCTGGTGACTCAGCTGGTAAAGTATCAGCCTGCAATGTGGGAGACTGGGTATAATCCCTGGTTTGGGAAGATCCTCTGGAGAAGGGAAAGGCTACCCACTCCAGTATTTTGGCCTGGAGAATTCCATGGACTACATAGTCCTTGGGGTCACAAGAGTCAGACACAACTGAGTGACTTTCACTACTATATATGTGTGTGTGTGTGTGTGTGTGTATATATATATTATTTTTTTCAGATTCTTTTTCCATTATAGCTTACTACAAAATATTAGGTATCATTCCCTATGCTACAGTAGGCCACAGTTGGTTGTCTATTTTACATATAGGAGTATGTGTGTTAATCCCAAACTCCTAATTTATCCCTTCCCCTTTTCACTTTAGGAACCAAAAGCTTGTTTTCTGTCTTTGGGCCTGTTTCTGTTTTGTACGTAGGTTTATTTGTATCTTTTTTTTAGATTCCATGTATAAGTAATATATGATATTTGTCTTTCCTTGCCTGGCTACTTAGTATGATAAATTCTAGTTTCATCCATGCTTCTGCAAATAAAATTATTTCCTTCTTTTTATGTCTGAGTAGTACTCCATTGTGTGGGTTGCCCAAAATGTTCATTTAGGTCTTTCCATAACATCCTACAGAAAAAAAGTCTGAAGGAAGCTTTTGGCCAACCCAATATATGTATATCACATTTTTTTTATCCATTCATATGTTAATGGACAGTTAGGTTGTTTCCATGTCTTGGCAATTGTAAATAGTGCTGCAATGTACATTGGGATGCATATGTCTTTTTAAATTAGAGCTTTCTCTGGATACATGCCCAGTAATGAAATTGCTGTACCATATGGTAATTCTGATCTTGAAGGGAGAGCAGTGAGAGGTCCTGAAGAGAGATCTTAGTTGCCTGCTCAGGAATTAAACCTGGGTAACCTGGATGAAAACCAAGTCCTAGCCACTAGACCACCAGGGTTAGCTAGAAGCAAAGAGTCCCTGGCTCTTGCCCCTGTTTGAAATCAAGAATGTTTCAAGGAGGCAAAAACTAAAAACAAGTACAAAGTTCTTTGTTAGTGATACAGCACAATGTATGGGAGAGCACATAGGAAAACAGTTTGTTTATCCAACACAGAAACAGAGCAGAGATACACACCCAGAGAGGAAGAATATGGGCATCCCCTCTAATGAGGAGGAGCACAGTACTCCAGAAGCTAGGCAGAGATACACATCCAGAGAGGAGTGCAGGTGTCCTGAGTGAGCAGGAGCACAGTAAGGAGGTGAAATAGGTCACTGATATAGGATAGTCCTTCCGGGTCTTTGTCTACATTTGGCCAATTATCTTGTTTGGTTCTTCACACCTGAACCTTGGATCTTCCACACTATGAACCTTCCCCCAAGACGTGGGTACATCCTTTTAAAATGGATCCCACCGAAGAAGGATCCATGCACCCACTATGGGTGCATGTCCATGCTTACTATGGGGTGGAGTCTCCTCCCTTTTTGACCTCCAAGAAGCTTTCCTGTGTGGTGCCAACAAGGAAGCCTTCCTTGACCTCAGGAGTGGACACCATATTTCTTTGCTTTAGCAGAGCTCAGCTATTACCACTAGCTCTGTCCTTGGATATCTAGATTAGAACAAAGCTTGAATTTTACTCCACTTGACAAATATCAGATTTCTGGCCCAGAGGCCAGAGGTAGGTATCTCCTACCTCAATTCCAGTTTTAGTTTTAAAGGGACCTCCATATAGTTCTCCATAGTGGCTGTACGGATTTACATTCCCACCAGAAGTGTAGGAGGGTTATTTTTCTAATCAGCCTCTCTAACATTTGTTATTTGTAGACTTTTTGACTATAGCCATTAATGTAAGTTGATAATTAATTGTGGTTTTGATTTATATTTTTCTGATAATTAGCAGTGTTGAGCATTTTTTCATGTTCCTATTGGCCATCTGAATTGCACATTTTTCATTGGTTTGTTTGAGTTTTTTTTTTCTTATTTTGAGTTGTATGAGATTTTTGTATATTTTGGAAATTATTCTCTTTGTCAGTCACATCATTTGTAAATATTTTCTCCCATTCTGTAGGTTGTCTCTTTATTTTTTAATGGTTTGCTTTGTTTTGCAAAAGGTTCTAATTTTAATTAGGTCCCATTTGTTTATTTTTGCTTTTGATTCCATTACTCTAGGAGATGAATTCAAAAAAAATATTGCTGTGATTTATATCAAAAAGAGTTCTATGCATGTTTTTCTGCAAGACTTTAATAGTATCCAGTCTTACATTTAGGTCTTTCATTCAAGTTTATTTTTGTATATGGTGTTAGGGAATGTTCTAATTTCATTATTATACATGTAACTGTCCAGGTTTCCCAGCACCATTTATTGCTTTACTGTCTTTTCTCCCTTGTGTATTCTTTCCTCTTTGTCATAGATTAAGTAACTGTGAGTGTATGGGTTTACTACTAGGATTTCCACCCTGTTCTGCTGACTTATGTGGCTGTTTATGTGCCAGTTCCATACTGTTTTGATGCTTATAGATTTGTAGCATAATCTGAAGTCAGGGAGTCTGATTCTTCCAATTCTATTCTTTCTTGAGATGGTTTTGGCTACTAGTGGGTCTTTTGTGTTTCCATACAAATTTAAAATTTTCTGTTCTAGTTCTGTGAAAAATGCCATTGAATATTTGGTAGGGATTGCACTGAATCTGTAGATTGCATTAGATAGTGTGGTTATTTTAACAGTATTGATCCTTCCAATCCAAGAATATAGTGTATATTTCCATTTGTGTCTTCTCCAATTTCTTTCATCAGTGTCGTCATAGTTTTCAAAGTGCAGTTCTTTTTCCTCCTTATGTAGGTTTATTTCTAGGTATTTTATACTTTTTGATGCAATGCTAATTTGGATCATTTCCTTAATGTCTCTTTTGCTAGCTCATTGCTGGTGTATAGAAATGCAGCAGATTTCTGTATATAAATTTGGATCCTGCAATTTCAAAGAAATGTGATGAGTTCTAGTGGTGTTCTAGTGGTTTTCTGGTGGCATTGTTATGGTTTTGTATGTATAGGATCATATCAGAGATTACTTTTATTTTCTTCTCTAAACGTTTGTATTATCCACGTTTTCTTCATTTACTATATTTTTATTGAAATACAATTGATTTAAAATATTGTAAAGCAAAACAAACTAAAAAAATAAAAATTAATTAAAAAAATATTGTGTTAGTTTCAGATATACAACAAAGTGTACAAAATTATTTTTCAGAGTATATTCCATTACAGGTTATTACAAGATAAAGAAAATAATTTCTTTTACAGTAATTCCAAGCTGTTTATCTATTTTATGTATAGTTGTTTCTGTTAATCTGATACTCCTAATTTATCCATCTCTCCCTCCCACTCTCCTTTAGCACTCATATTGTATATAGATCTGTTTGCATTACATTAGATTTCACAAATAAATGATAATTTTTATTTCTCTGTCTGATTTTCCTAAGTATACTGTTCTCTAGGTGCATACATTTTGTTGCAAATGGCAACAAAATGTTGTTCATTTTTATGGCTAAGTAATATTCTACCTATTGATTGATAGATCTATTGATCAAATCTTCTTGTTGTACACGGGTTTTTTTCTATGTTTTGATATTACAAATAATGCTGTTATGAACACTGGAGCATGTATCTTTCTTTTTTTTAATTTTTTATTTTTTTAGTTTGTTTTGCTTTACAATACTGTATTTGTTTTGCTACACATCGACATGGATCAGCCACGAGTGTACATGATCTCCCAATCCCGACCCCCACCTCCCCCCTCCCGCCTAACACCCTCTCTCTGGATTATCCCCATGCATCAGTCCCAAGCACCCTGCATCCTGCATCAAACCTGGACTGGCGATTCGTTACACTTATGATATCACAGATGTTACATTGCCACTCTGCCAACCAATCCCACCCTCTCCTTCTCCTACAGAGTCCAAAAGGCCATTCTATACATCTGTGTCTCTTTTGCTATCTTGTGTACAGGTTTATCATTACCATCATTCTAAATTCCATATATATGTGTAAGTATACTGTATTGGTGTTTTTCTTTCTGGCTTACTTCACTCTGTATAATCGGCTCCAGCGTCATCCACCTCATTAGAACTGATTCAAATGTATTCTTTTTAATAGCTGAGTAATACTCCATTGTGTATATGTACCACAGCTTTCTTATCCATTCATCTGCTGATGGGCATCTAGGTTGCTTCCATGTCCTGGCTATTATAAAC
>SJXQ01003249.1:80385-125221 GCA_006408695.1 Aepyceros melampus
ATACCATGTTCATGGATCGGAAGAATCAATATAGTGAAAATGAGTATACTACCCAAAGCAATCTACAGATTCAATGCAATTCCTATCAAGATACCAGCAGTGTTTTTCACAGAGCTAGAACAAATAATCTCACAATTTGTATGGAAACACAAAAAACCTCGAATAGCCAAAGCCATCTTGAGAAAGAAGAATGGAACTGGAGGAATCAACCTGCCTGACTTCAGGCTTTACTACAAAGCCACAGTCATCAAGACAGTATGGTACTGGCACAAAGACAGAAATATAGATCAATGGAACAAAATAGAAAGCCCAGAGATAAATCCACACACCTATGGGCAGCTTATCTTCGACAAAGGAGGCATGTATCTTTCTGAAGTAAGATTTTATTTTTTTCTGGATGCAAACCTAGGTGCAGAATTGCTGGATCATATCACAGCTCTATTTTTAGTTTTCTGTGAAAACTGCAAACTGTTTTCTATTGTGACTGGAACAAACTACATTCCAAACAACAGTGTAGGAGGGAGAATTTTTCTCCGTAACCCCTCCAACATTTATTATTTATAGATTGTTTGATGATAGCAGTCATTCTGAACTGTGTGAGGTGATACTTCATTGTGCTTTTCATTTGCATTTCTCTAATAATTTACACTGTTGAGAATCCTTTTATGCACTTATTGGCCACCTATGCAGCTTCTAAGGAGAAATATCTGTTCAAATCTTCTGCCAATTTATGATAGAGCTGTTTTGTGTGTGTGTTATATTAAGGATATTAACCCCTTGTCTTTCATTGTTGTTGTTGTTCAGTCACTAAGTCATGTCCGACTATTTGTGTCCCCATAGACTGCAACACTTGAGACTTCACTGTGCGTCACTATCTCCCAGAGTTTGTTCAAACTCATGTCCATTGAATCAGTGATAGCGTGCAGTCATCTCATCCTCTGCTGTCCCTTTTCCGGCTGCCTTTTAATTGTCCCCACCATCAGGGCCTTTTAAAATGAGTTGGCTCTTCCCATCAGGTTGTCAAAGAGCTGGAGCTTCAGCCTCAGTCCTTCCAGTGAATATTCAGGTTTTATTTCCTTTAGAACTGATTGGTTTGATCTCCTTACTGTGCAAGGGAATCTCAAGAGGCTTCTCCAGCACCACAGTTTGAAAGCATCAATTCTTCAGCACTCAGCCTTCATTATGGTCCAACTGTCACATCCATACATGACTACAGGAAAAATAATAGCTTTGACTATATAGTCCTTTGTTGGCAAAGTGATGTCTCTGCTTTTTAATGTGCTGTCTAGGTTTGTCATAGCTTTCCTTCCAAGGAGCAAGCATCTTTTAATTTCATGGTTGTAGTCACCATCTGCAGTGATTTTGGAGCCCTAGAAAATAAAATCCATCACTGCTTCCACATTTTCCCTTTCTATTTGCCATGAAGTGATGGGATTGCATACCATAATCTTATTTGTTTTTAATTATGAGTTTTAAGCCAGCTTTTTCATCCATATTTATATGCTCTTTAGTTCTTCTTCCATTTCTGCCATTAGAATGGTACCATCTGCATATCTGAGGTTGCTGCTATTTTTCCTGGCAATCTTGATTCCAACTTGTGTTTCATCCAGCCTGACATTTTGCATGATGTCCTCTGCCTGTAAGTTAAATAAGTAGAGTGACAATATACAATCTGTTGCACTCTGTCAATTTGAACAACTCAGTTATTCTATGTCAAGTTCTAACTGTTGCTTCCTGACCCACACATAGGATTCTCAGAAAACAGATAAAGTGGTCTGATATTCCCATATCTTTGAGAATTTTCCACAACTTGTGACCACGAAGGGTTTCACATAGTCAATGAAGCAGAAGTAGATATTTTTCTGGAATTTCCTTGCCTTCTCTATTATCCAGTGAATGTTGGCAATTTGATCTCTGGTTCTCTGCCTTTTCTAAATCCACTTTATACATCTGGAGGTTCTCAATTATGTACTCTTAAAATCTAGCTTGAAGGAATTTGAGCATAACTTTACTAGCATGTGAAATGAGTGGAATTTTGTGGTAGTTTGAACATTCTTGCCATTGCGCTTCTTCATAGGTGGGATGAAAACTGACCTGTTTCAGTGCTCTGATCACTGTTGAGTTTTTCAAATTTGCTGGGATATTGAGTGCAGCACTTTAACAGCATCATCTTTTAAGATTTTAAACAACTCAGCTGGAATTCCATCACTTCCATTAATTTGTTCACAGTAATGCTTCCTAAGGCCCACTTGACTTCACACTTAAGGATACCTGGCTCTGGGTGAGTGACCACACCATCATGGTTGTCCTGGTCTTTAAGACCTTTCTGGTGTAGAGTTCTTCTGTGTATTCTTGCCACCTCTTAATATCTTCTACTTCCATTAGTTTCTCTGTCCTTTATTGTGCCCATCCTTGCATGCAATGTTCTCTTGATGTCTCTGGTTTTCATGAAGAGATCTCTAGTCTTTCCCATTCTATTGTTTTCCTCTATTTCTTTTCAATGTTCATTTAAGAATGCTTTCTTATCTCTCCTTGCTATTCTCTGAAACTCTGCATTCAGATGGGTATATCTTTCCCTTTCACCATTGTCTTTCACTTCTCTTCTTTTCTCAACTATTTGTAAAGACTCCTCAGACAGCCACTTTGCCTTCTTGCATTTCTTTTTCTTTGGGATGGTTTTGGTAGTTGCCTCATATATAGTGTTAAGAACCTCTGCCCATAGTTCTTCAGGCACTCTGCCTACCAGATCTAATCCCTTGAATCTATTTGTCATTTCTACAGTATAATAATAAGGGATCTGATTTAGATCATATCTGAATAGCCCAGTGGTTTCCCCTGTGTTCTTTGATTTAGATCTGAATTTTGCAACAAGGTGCTCATCATCTGAACCAACATCAGCTCCCAGTCTTGTTTTTGCTGACTGTTCAAGCTTCTCCGTCTTTGTCTGCAAAGAATATAATCAGTCTGATTTCAGTATTGACTGTCTGGGATGTCCATGTGTTGTTGGAAGAGGGTGTTTCCTATGACTGGGGCATTTTCTTGGCAAAACTCTGTTAGCCTTTGTCCTGTTTTATTTTGTACTCCAAGGCCAAACTTTCCTGTTACTCTAGGTAGCTCTTGACTTCCTACTTTTGCATTTCAGTCCCCTATGATGAAAAGGACATTTTTATTGGTGTTAGTTCTAGGAGTGTTTTAGGTCTTCATAGAACCATTCAACTTCAGTTTTTTTAGCTGAAGTGGTTGGGGCATAGACTTGGATTACCGTGATACTGAATGGTTTACCTTAAGTTTAATTAGCTCCCATTTGCTCATTTTGTTTCTATTTATTTTCTCTTTGGAGACAAAGAATATATTGCTATGATTTATGTCAGAAAAAATTTCACATTCTTTTCTTGGAGTTTTATAATGTCATGTCTTATATTTTTGCATAAACCATTTCAAGTTTATTTTTGTATATGATGTGAAGGAGTGTTCTGATTTTATTGATTTGCATGTAGCTGTCCAATATTCTCAATACCATTTGTTAATGAAACTCTCTTTTCTCCATTGTATATTCTTGCCCCCTTTATCATAATTGACTCTATTCTGTTGCATTAATCTAAATGTCTGTTATTGTGTCAATACAATGCTGTTTTTATTACTGTGGCTTAGTTATGTCTGAAGTCTAAAAGGGTTATGCCTTCAGCTTTGTTCTTATTTTCTTGGGATTTCTTTGTCAATTTTGGATGTTTTGTGGTTCCATAGAAATGTTAAGATTATTCTGGTTGTGCAAAGTATCATCAGCATTTTGATAGGGATTGTATTAATCTGTAGATTCCTTTGGGTAGTATGGCCATTTTAAGAACATTAATTCTTCAAATCAAAAACATGTAATAGCTTTCCATTTTTTGGAATCTCCATGGATTTCCTTTATCAATGCTTTATAGTTTTCAGTGAATAGATCTTTCACATTCTTTATTAAGCTATTTCCTAGATTTTGGGGTTAGACTTTTAAATGGATTGGCTTTTTCTCTTCTTTCTGAAATTTACTTATTAGCATAATGAAATCAAAGGATTTCTGTGTATTAATCTTGTATCCTGCTACCTTGCTGAATTCTTTTATTAGTTCTAATAGATTTTATGTGGAGACTCTATGTTTCTCTGTATGTCATCATGTCATCTATCAATAGTTCCATTTTACTCCTCCCTTCCAATGGGGTTGTATTTCAATTTCTTTTCTTGTCTGATTGCTGTAGCTACTACTTCTAATACCATGTTGAATAGAATGGTGAGAATGGGCACCCTTGTCTTTTCCCCAAATTTAGTGAAGAAGTTTTCTGCTTTTTACCATTGAGTATTATGTTGACAGCGGGTTTGTCATAAATGGCTTTTATTTTGTTGAGACATGTTCCCTCTATATTCACTTTGGTGAGAGTTCTTGTCATGAATGGATGTTGAATTTTATGAAAAGCTCTTTATGAGTCTACTGAGATGACCATGTATTTTTGTCTTTCCTTTTGTTAATGTGGTATATCACACTGATTTGTATGTGTTTAACCATCCTTGTGAACCTTAGGATTGTTCAATTGATCATTCTGTTTGATGCTTTTTATGTAGTGTTGCATTCAGTTTGCAACATTTTGTAGAGGATATTTGCATTTATATTCATCAAAGATATTGATTTGTCAAATGTGTGGGTATAGTGTCTTTGTTTCTTTTGGGTAATAGAGTGACAGTGGCTTCATGGAAATAATTTTGTAGTTTTCCTTCTTCTTCAATTTTTTGGAATAATTAAAGCAGGATAGGTGTAAGCTCTTTTTTATATGTTTCGTGGAATTCTGCAGTGAAGGCATCTGGTCCTGGACCATTGTTTTTAAATTACATATTCAGTTTCATTTCTGATGATTGGTCTGCTCAAATTTTCTGTTTCTTCTGGACTCAGTTTTGGCAGGCTGTATATTGCTACAAGGGCTTCCAAGGTGGCTCAGTGGTAAAGAATCGACCTGCCAATGCATGAGATACAGGCTTGATCCCTAGATTGGGAAGGTCCCCTGAGAAGGAAATGACATCCCACTGATATTCTTATCTGGAAAATCCCATGGAAAGAGGAGCTTGGAGGGCTACAGTCCATGGGATTGTAAAAGAGTCACCTATGACTTAGCAGCTATGCAACAAGAACAACATATTTCTATAAACTTGTCCCTTTGTTCTAGATCATCTAATTTGTTGCCAAATAACTGTTTGTAATATTCTCCTTAAAATGTTTTTGTATTTCTATGGTATCGGTTTTTACTTCTCCTCTTTCATTTCTTATTTTGTTTGTTTCAATCCTCTCTTTTTTCTTCTTGGTGAGATCTGCCAGAAGTTTATCAATTTTGTTTATCTTTTCAAACAAGCAATTCTTAGATTTATTGATTTTTTTTCTATTTATAATCTCTATTCTATTTCCTTTCTCATCTTTATTATTCCCTCCCTTCTGCCAACTTTAGGTCTTGTTTGTTCTTCTTTTTCTAATTTCACTAGGTGGTGGATAATATTGTTTATTTGAAATGTTTCTTCTTGAGAAAGGCCTCAATCACTATAAAACTCCCCATTAGAAGTTCTTTTGTTACATCTCATAGATGTTGTAAGGTTGTATTTTCATTTCCTTGAGTTTTTTTTTTTCTGATATCTTCTTTGATTTTACCATTGACCTTCTTGTTTTCTTAGTAGCATATTTGATCTCCAGCTATTTGTTCTACTCCTGTTTTACTTTCTGTGGTTGATTTCTAGTTTCACACCACTGTGGTCATAAAAAATGCTTGAAATAATTAACCTTTTAAATTTGTTGAAGCTTGTTTTGTGATATTGTATGTGATTTATCTTAGATCATTCATTTCCACTTGAAAAGAATTTGTATGCTGGTTTTTGTAATATTTTGGGGAGATTGTGTAGTGCCCTATAGATATCAACTCCAATGGATCTATTCTGTCATTCAGGACCTCTGTTGCCTTATTAGTTTTCTGTCTAGATTATCTGTCCATTGATGTCAATGAGGTATTAAACTCTCCTACTCTTATTGTATTATTGTCCACCCTCTTTATGTCTATTAGAATTTATTATGCTTATTTTAAATATTTAAGGTGCACCTTTATACATGTATGTTGATGAGTGTACTGGCTTCTTCATCATTATATAATGTTCTTTTTTGTCTTTCTTCATGCCCTTTGTGTTAAAGTCTATTTTTTTGGTATGTGTATTGCTATCCCTGCTTTCCTGTAATTTCCATTTTCTTGAAACATTGTTTTCTATCCCCTCACTTTCAGCATATGTGTTTTTGCCCTGAAGTGAATCTCTTCTAGGCAGCATATTGTAAGTTCTTGGTTTTTATCCCATCTATTACACTATATCATTTGATAAGAGGATTTAGTCCATTGACTTTAAATTAATTATCGATAGGTATGCACCACTGAGCGACTTCACTTTTGCTTTTCACTTTCATGCATTGGAGAAGGAAATGGCAACCCACTCCAGTATTCTTGCCTGGAGAATCCCAGAGACAGAGGAGCCTAGTGGGCTGCTGTCTATGGGGTCGCACAGAGTCAAACACGACTGAAGCAACTTAGCAGCAGCAGCAGCAGCATGTACTTACAGCCATTTAAATCTTTCTTTTCCAGTTGTTTGTATAGTTTTTCTTTGTTCATATTGTCTTCTTTTTGTTTTTCTCATTTTTGGCTTGATAATTTTCTTCTATAATATGATTGAGTTTGCTTTTTATGAATCTAATGTATCATTGATTTGTAGTTGAAACCAATGAAAATCAAGTATGTTGATCTACAAATGTATCTACTTGCTTTAAAAAGATTGTCATTCAAAATAAAATGCATTCTAAAAGATATATGTTTTTCCTCTCCCCTCCTCCAGATTTTATCATTTGCATCCTATTTTCATGTTTGTCTTTTTATCATTAATTGTAGTTATAATTCATTTAAAATTTTTTGAATTTTGTTTTATTTTTTAATCTATACTTTGGTTTACTTTAGTAATCTTCATTCTTTTTACTTGTTTGCCTTTATTATTGTGATTGTTTTTTCCTGTAGATTCTTGTTTATCTTTATTACAGAAGACTTTTCAATATTTCTTTTATTGTAGGTTTAGTACTGCTGAATTCTTTTAGTTTTTGACTGTCCAAGGAATTTTTTTTTATCTTTTCTTCTAAATGATAATCCTTTGGGGTATCTTAAGTTGCAAGGTTTTCTCTTTCAGGTCTTTGATTATATCATGCCACTCCCTTCTGGTCTGCAAAGTTTCTGTAGAAATATCAACCGATAGCTTCATGGAGTCTCCTTTGTAGATGATTCTTAATTTTCTCTTGGTGCCTTTAGAATTTTCTCTTTATCTTTTGCTTTTGTCATTTTAAATATGATATGTCTCAATGTGAGTCTTTTGGGGTTCATCTTTTTGCAGCACTGTGCTTCCTGTACCTGGATGTCTGTTTTCTTACTTAAGTTTGAGAAGTTTTTAGCCATAATTTCTTCAAGTATATTTTTAGTACCCATGTCTCTCTTTTCTTCTCCTGGAACCCCTATTATGCACAGGCTGGCATAATTTTTATTATCCCATAGATATTATATGTTGCTTTAACATTTTTTATTAATCTGTCTTCTGTTCTGATTAGGTGACTTCAATCATTGTCTCTCCTGAATGACATATTCATACTTCTATGTTATTTTGTGAATATTCATTGCTTCCAGATTGGTTTTTATTTAAGAAGTTGAATTGTCTGTTTTTGATCAGTTCACCTTTATATTTTCCAGTTCTTTTTTATAGTGATCTGCATTTGTATCAATAGTTTTTCTTAATTTGGTTAGCATTTTTATTACTTCTTTTTGGTTTTAGTTGACTGGTGAACACTGTTTCATTACCTGTTCTTTCAGGGTATTTCTCATTTTCTTTTTAACTGTGACTTTATTTTATTTGACTTTCTCTGTCTCTATGAATTTATGAGAAACAGTTACCTACTGTGAACTTGAGGTATTCTTGCCAGGAAAATCCCGTAAACAGAGGACTCAAGTGGGCCATGATCCATGGGGTCACAAAGAGCTGGATACAATGGAAACAACTGAGAATAGCACATACACACACTTTGAACTTCAAGGGTTGTTCTTATATGGGAGTATACTTGTGCTAACTGTGTGTGTCCAATATTTTTGTGTTAGTACTGGTTTTGGTACGGACACTGAGCCCAGTGTGTTGGCATTTATCTCCTTGATATGGGGTGTGGTTGGTGTTGGGAGATTGAAAGTCTGTGCAAGATGTAAGGTGGGGTTCCCTCTTTGCTCTGTGACTATTGCTACCCTATCAGGGGCAGAGTCTGCCCCTCAGTTGTTGTATTTGAAGTCCTGAGGGTCAGATTTGATATGGCTCCATTGCCATTGAGTGTGATCTCTGCCCTAAATAAGGTGGTTGTGGAAGAATGTGAAGCCCATGAAATCACAGAGGCTCTATGTGATGCCTATCCATTCCTCTGTCATGTTCATCTCAGATCTAGTACAAGACTGTGACTGGGTGTTGGGACATTGTGGCTGTATGAATTGAGGTGGCTGTGCTTTCACCTGATCTGGACTGCCTCTGTGGCATACTTTTCTCAGGACCTCTCTGCTCCACATCTCATGCTAAGCTGAACTGGAGTGCCCTCACTGGGAGACAAACTATATGTACTCCTATGCAATGACAATGTTTATTGCCATTTCACTTGATTCACACCTCCAGGCTTTCTGGGCTGTCTCTGCAGAGCTATATTATTTCCTCTCCCAGGGCCTGTCTGCCTGAGACTTAGCACTTATCACTACAAGCTCCTGTGGTACTGCCCTCTGTGCACATTGACAATATCCCCCATTGCCACATCTGCTGACAAAGGCCTCCACAGCTTGGCCTGTTTCATATCCCAAGCACCCTGGTCAGTTTCTGCAGAGCTAGACTGGGTCTCTGCCCAGAACTTGAACAAGGCTTTGATGTGGAGTGAGCAGGGTCAGTTGTTTCTCCCTTAAAATTGTAAAGTACAATGAGGCAGCAGCCCCCAGTGCAAGGCTGTTTCTGCCTTGATTGTCAGCAAGCCAACATGTATACACTCTTAGGGAGCTAGGCATCTCTAGCCCATCTTCTCTTTCAGCAGTTTTCCGAGCTGGTAAGAGGGCCCATTTCCTCCACAGGATTGATATGCCCATACTCTTTACTCCTCAGGGAAAGGGTCTGGCTGTGTTGATTTTCTTCTTATAGATTGCTCCCAGGGGCAAAGACGCTGACTTAATGCCTTTTTTTCCATTCTACCTGGTTACATGGAGATCTTTCTTGCAGCTTTAGTTGCAAACATTGGTTGACTGGCCAGTTTCTAGTTAGTTTTTATGAGAATTGTTTCACATGTATGTATATTTTTGATGTGTTTGTGGGGAAATGTGAGGGCTACATCCTCCTACCCTGCCATCTTGATATCCCAATTGAATTTTGTTGTTGTTGTTCAGTTGTTGAGTTGTGTCTGACTCTGCAACCCCTCAGACTGTAGCACACCAACCTCCTCTGTCCTGCACTATTTCCTGGAATTTGCTCAAATTCTTGTCCATTCTCTTGGTGATGCTATCTAACCATCCTATCCTCTGCTTCCCCTTCTCCTTTTGCCTTCAATATTTCCCACCATCAGGGTCTTTTCCAATGAGTTGGCACTTCACATCAACTAGTCAAAATATTGAAGCTTCAAACATTTAAATTTACTACATTTTAAATCATAAAACGGACAATGCTAATAATAATGCTTGACTGATTCATTATAAATTTTTGTTTTCTTCTTCAGACTTATGGGGGCTTGAGTCTGCTGTTATATCTATGTGACTGCTACTGCTAAGTCACTTCAGTCGTGTCTGACTCTGTGTGATCCCATAAATGGCAGCCCACCAGGCTCCTCCGTCCCTGGCATTCTCCAGGCAAGAACACTGGAGTGGGTTGCCATTTCCTTCTCCAATGCATGAAAGTGAAAAGTGAAAGTGAATTCGCTCAGCTGTGTCCGACTCTTAGCGACCCCATGGACTGCAGCCCACCAGGCTCCTCCATCCATGGGATTCTCCAGGCAAGAGTACTGGAGTGGGGTGCCATTGTCTTCTCTGATATCTATGTGAACAAATGTACAAAGGCACAAAACTGTTCTCACAGTCTTTCTCTATATAATTACTTTTAAGAGTTGCATTTACTGTGTATTGCTTAAGATTTTGCTGTGTGGGAAAAAAGCACGGAGATTTCTCAAAAAGTGAAAAATAGAACTACCATACATGATCCAGCAATTTCATTTCTGGGTACTTATCAAAAGAATTGAAATCAGCATCTCAGAGGAACACCTGTACTCCCAAGCTCATTGCAGCATTATTCACAATAGGCAAGATATGAAAACAACCTAAATGTCCACCTACAGATGAATAAAGAGAAAATAAATGTATATACAATGGAATATAATTCAACTTTAAAAAAGAAGTAAATCCTGTCTTTTGTGACAGCATGAATGGATGGACCTAGAGGACATTATGCTAAGTAATGTAATACAGACACACAACAACAGACACTGTATGATCTCACTTGTATCATGGAATCTAAAATGGTCAAATTCATAATAGCAGAGAGTAGAATTGTGGTTGCCAGAGCTGATGAATGGAGGAGGGGAAAACAGGACATTGATGTTCAGTTTATTCAAAATTTCGGTTTACGCAAGATAAATAAGTTTTGGAGATCAACTATACGCCATAGTGCCTACATATAACAATATTGCATAATTAATATTTATTGACTATGCCAAAGCCTTTAACTGTGTGGATCCCAATAAACTGTGGAAAATTCTGAAAGATATGGGAATACCAGACCACCTGATCTGCCTCTTGAGAAACCTGTATGCAAGTCAGGAAGCAACAGTTAGAACTGGACATGGAACAACAGACTAGTTTGAAATAGGGAAAGAAGTATGTTAAGGCTGTATATTGTCACCCTGCTTATTTAACTTATATACAGAGTACATAATAAGAAATGCTGGCCTGGAAGAAGCTCAAGCTGGAATCAAGATTGCCGGGAGAAATATCAATCACCTCAGATATGCAGATGACATCACCCTTATGGCAGAAAGTGAAGAGGAACTCAAAAACCTGTGATGAAAGTGAAAGAGGAGAGTGAAAAGTTGGCTTAAAGCTCAACATTCAGAAAATGAAGATCATGGCATCTGGTCCCATCACTTGATGGCAAATAGATGGGGAAAAAATGTCAAACTTTATTTTTTAGGGCTCCAAAATCACTGCAGATGATGATTTTAGCCAGGATTAAAGATCTAAACATAAGACAAGAAACTATAAAACTCCTAGGAGAACATAGGTAAAACACTCTCTGACATAAATCACAGCAGGATCCTCTATGATCCACCTGCCAGAATACTGGAAATAAAAGCAAAAATAAACAAATGGGATCTAATTAAAATTAAAAGCTTCTGCACAACAAAGGAAACTATAAGCAAGGTGAAAAGACAGCCTTCTGAATGGGAGAAAATAATAGCAAATGAAGCAACTGACAAACAACTAATCTCAAAAATATACAAGCAGCTTATGCAGCTCAACTCCAGAAAAATAAATGACCCAATCAAAAAATGGGCCAAAGAACTAAATAGACATTTCTCCAAAGAAGACATACGGATGGCTAACAAACACATGAAAAGATGCTCAACATCACTCATTATCAGAGAAATGCAAATCAAGACCACAAAGAGTACCATTTCACACCAGTCAGAATGGCTTCAATCCAAAAGTCTACAAGCAATAAATGCTGGAGAGGGTGTGGAGAAAAGGGAACCCTCTTACACTGTTGGTGGGAATGCAAATTAGTACAGCCAGTATGGAGAACAGTGTGAAGATTCCTTAAAAAACTGAAAATAGAACTGCCTTATGACCCAGCAATCCCCTGCTGGGCATACACACCGAGGAAACCAGAATTGAAAGAGACATGTGTTCCCCAATGTTCATCGCAACACTATTTATAATAGCCAGGACATGGAAGCAACCTAGATGTCCATCAGCAGATGAATGGATAAGAAAGCAGTGGTACATATATACAATGGAGTATTACTCAGCCATTAAAAAGAATACATTTGAATCAGTTCTAATGAGGTGGATGAAGCTGGAGCCGATTATACAGAGTGAAGTAAGCCAGAAGAAAAACACCAACACAGTATACTTATATATATGGAATTTAGAAAGATAGTAATGATAAACCTGTACGTGAGACAGCAAAAGAGACACAGATGTATAGAACAGCCTTTTGGACTCTGTGAGAGAGAGAGAGAGGGTCGGATGATTTGAGAGAGTGGCAGTGTAACATGTGTGATATCATAAGTGAAACGAATCGCCGGGCTAGGTTTGATGCAGGATGCAGGATGCTTGGGACTGATGCACGGGGATGATCCAGAGATATGGTGTAGGGCAAGGGGTGGGGGGCGAGGTGGGGTTCGGGATTGGGAGTTCATGTACACTCGTGGCTGATTCATGCCAATGTATAGCAAAACAAATACCATATTGTAAAGCAAAACAAACTAAAAAAATTTTTTAAGTAAAATTAATTAATTAATTAAAAAAAAAAAAGACGCTTACTCCTTGGAAGGAAAGTTATGACCAACCTAGATAGTATATTCAAAAGTAAAGACATTACTTTGCCAACAAAGTTCTGTCTAGTCAATGCTATAGTTTTTCCAGTAGTCCTGTATGGATGTGACAGTTGGACTGTGAAGAAAGCTGAGGGCCAAATAATCGATGCTTTCGAACTGTGATGTTGGAGAAGACTCTTGAGAGTCCCTTGGACTGAAAGGAGATCCAACCAGTCCATTCTGAAGGAGATCAGCCCTGGGATTTCTTTGGAAGGAATGATGTTAAAGCTGAAACTCCAGTACTTTGGCCACCTCATGTGAAAAGTTGACTCATTGGAAGAGACTCTGATTCTGGGAGGGATTTGGGAGCAGGAGGAGAAGGGGACGACAGAGAATAAGATGGCTGGATGGCATCACTGAATCGATGGACATGATTCTGAGTGAACTCTGGGAGTTGGTGATAGACAGGGAGGCCTGATGTGCTGCAATTCATGGTGTCACAAAAAGTCAGACAAAACTGAGTGAGTGAACTGAACTTAACTGAATATTTACACTAAGAGGATGGATCTCAGATTATGCATTTTTACCACAAAATAAAAAATAATAAAAAGGATAGGAGGAAATTATGGGAGGTGATGGGTATGTCTATAGCTTTGGTGATGATAGTCACACGTGTATATTTCAGGAATATTCCACATTCCTGATTTATCACCTACCATGGAAACTATGATAAGCATTGCAGCAAAGGATAAGCTACATTTTCCCCCACTGTTGAAGGCAACAAAAATATTAATGTGAAAATCACCTTCCGAGTACTAGCTCCTTCACCTTCTTCTCCTAGGTTTAAAGATCTATTTACTGAAATGGAAAACAGACAGGAAGAGCTGGGTATTGCTAGCTTTGGTATCTCCATCACTACCATGGAAGAGGTTTTCATTAGGTAAGTAATGATGCATGGGAACAAGAGAGCAGAAAAAAAAAAATTTTTTCTTTAAAATCAGATTTCATTTTGAAAGCAAGACCTATCATGTGTGGAGCTAGAATAATTGAAGTAGTAATGGATTGTTAGCTATGATTATCTTCTATGAATCACAAACATATCAGTTTATGTACCTTGCTTACCTGATGTGCTAAGGCTGCTGTGACTCGGAACTAGAGTAAGAATATCAGTTCAGAGAGTTAGGAAGCAGGATACTCAATGGAAAAAAAAAAATGAGACTATGAAACTGCACAAAAAACTAAATCCAGGTACTGAATACCCAGAGCAGAGGAATATTTCATAAGATTATTTGAAACTTCGGGATTACAATTGAATATCTGTGTATTTTGTGGGTAGAATTGTTAGTACTGGCCTAGAGCAAAGAGAGAAGACAGAAGAAGCAAGAACTGCAATCTCATAGCTTCCCGAATGAAAACCACAATCACAGAAAACTAATGAAAATGACGACATGGATTTTTTATCATAGGGGACTGAAATGTAAAAGCAGGAAGTCAAGAAGTACCTGGAGTAACAGGCAAGTTTGGCCTTGGAGTACAAAATGAAGAAGGGCAAAGGCTAACAGAATTTTGCCAAAAGAACAAACTGGTCACAGCAAACACTCTCTTCCAACAACAAAGAGATGACTCCACACATGGATATCGCTAGGTGGTTAGTATTGAAATTAGATGGATTATCTACTTTGCAGCAGAAGATGGAGAAATTATATACAGTCAGCAAAAATAAGACTGGGAGCTGACTCTGGCTCAGATCATTATTGCAAAATTCAAGCTTAAATTGAAGAAAGTAAGGAAAAATAAAGACTATTCAGGTATGACCTAAATCAAATCACTTATGATTACAGTGAAGGTTACAAATAGATTCAAGGGATTAGATCTGGTAGGCAGAGAAACAGAAGAACAATGGACGGAGGTTTGTGACATTGTACAGGAGGAGGTAACCAAAACCATCCCAAAGAAAAAGAAATGCAAGAAGACAAAGTGGTTTTCTAAGGAGGGCTTATAAATAGGTGAGAAAAGAATAGAAACGAAAGACAAAGGAGAAAGGGAAAGACACCTAACTGAATGCAGTATTCCGAAGAATTGCAAGGAGAGATAAGAAAGCCTTTCTTAACATTGCAAAGATAGAGAGGAAAACAATAAAATGGGAAAGACTAGAGATCTCTTCAGAAAATTAGAGATACCAAGGGGAAAATTTCATGCAAAAATGGTCACAATAAAAGACAGAAACTAACAGAAGCAGAACAGATTAAGAAGAGGTGGCAAGAATACACAGTAAATATACAGAAAAGGTCTTAATGACTTGAATAACCATTTTGGTGTGGTCACTCACCTAGAGTCAGACATCCCAGAGTGTGAAGTAAAGTCGATCTTAGGAAGCATTACCTCGAACAAAGCTAGTGGACTTGATGGAAAATCCTAACATATGGTGCTGCTATAGTGCTGCACTCAATATGCCAGCAAATCTGGAAAACTCAGCAGTTGCCACAGGACTGAAAAGGTCAGTTTTCATTCCAATCCAAAAGAAAGGCAATGCCACAGAATGCTCAAACTATCACACAATTGCACTCATCTCACACGCTAGCAAAGTAATGCTCAAAATTCTCCAAGCCAGACTTTAACAGTATGTGAATCATGAATTCCAGATGTTCAAGCTGGATTTACAAAAGGCAGAGGAACCAGAGATCAAGTTGCCAACATCCATTGGATCATAGAAAAAACAAGAAAGCTTCAGAGAAACATCTACTTCTGCTTTATTAACTATGCCAAAACCTTTGACTGTGTGGATCACAACAAACTATGGAAAATTCTTAGACAGATGGGAATACCAGACCACCTTACCTGTCTCCTGAGAAACCTGTATGCAAGTCAAGAAGCAACAGTTAGAACAAGACATGGGAAAACAGGCTGGTTTCAAATTGGGAAAGGAGTACATCAAGTCTGTATATTGTCACTCTACTTATATAATTTATGTGGAGAGTACATGATGCAAAATGCTGGGCTGGATGAAGCACAATCTGGAATCAAGATTTCCAGGGGAAATATCAATAACCTCAGATATGCAGATGACATCACCCTTATAGCAGAAAGTGAAGAAGAACTAAAGAGCCTCTTTAGTTTAATTTTTCTGAAATAAGCTTAGAAGCATCATGAAAATAAAACTGCTGTATATTATCAATATCAGTTTTTACAGATTTAACAATGTCTAGCCAATGATTTTTTTAAAATTTTGACTCAATTTTTGAAAATTTTATGATAAACTGTGTGTTTAGAGACCACTATTCTGGTTAAAATAATTTTCTTTCTCTATGTGTGTAGGGTCAGTCAATTGAATAATCCGATTTTGCAGACCCTAAAAAATGAAGATGAAAGTGAAGACATAAATCAGAATATGAATGTCCCTAGAAATTTTGAGAGATCATATGTTTCCTCCAACTTGAATGAGCACTCTAATATTACATTTAATACTGGGGTGAGCAACTTCACTAAGAATATAATATTTGTATATATTTGTATGGGATAAAAGTTAAAATATTTCATTTTAATATTGAATTAAAAGTAGAGTTTGAGTTCTTAGCCAAAGAAATTCAGGTAAGGAGTAGTATGTAAAACAATTCAGTTAGTTTTTTAATTCAAAAGTAAAATATGATAGTAAGAATTAATTTTTACTCTTCCCATTATTATTCCTCAGAGTCACTTATCAGTTTTGAATTGTTAGTCCACTCAGAGTTGAAAAAATTTCTTATAAAACTTATCACTATTCATGTACATAAAACTATTTAAATTTATGAATTGATATTTCCTAGTGAACTATTTACTCCCAATTCAGTATCTTTCTTCATTACCGTGGGAAATTTCATTGGACTGACAAGCATTTCTTTCCTTGTTCTCTTAACTAAATACTCCAAAACACTAGGGATTCTGATGTGGAAGATATATTTCTCAGAGTTGCCCATAGGCATCCTTTCACTGAGAGGGCTGATGAGTCAGTTGTGAAGCAGAGTTGATATTGTACAACTAATGTGTGGAATTTTGAACCAGAGAAAACTGGAATTCCTGCTATTTGACACTAGCTATTTGACTTTAAACAAATTATTTAACATATCTGTGCTTTAATTTAATTCTCTGTGAGACATTTTAATGAGTTAACACCAAGTAAAATATGACCTTTGGAATGTTTGCCATGAATTGGATACTTTATTTTTTTTAATTTTTTTTTTTTTAGTTTGTTTTGCTTTACAATACTGTATTCGTTTTGCTACACATCGACATGGATCAGCCACGAGTGTACATGGAATTGGATACTTTAAAATATAATTTTCCTATTCTCCCTGCTTGCACATTTCTGCTATGTCACTCTTCCTTATTTTCCCCTTCTTATAAAGATGCAGACAATGAAAGATTTGCAGAATAGTGTAGAAAAATTGATTCTTGTATTAATATATTCTGTCATCCAAAAATATATCTAATAACCCATCTTTTAAAAGTCAGAAAACAATGTGAAAAAAAATCCTTCTAAACTTTACCTTATTTCCAGTCAGTGACAACATCTAAATGCTAGTTGTTTCATTCAGAAAATACTGATTGATGGGACTTCTCTGGTGGTCAGTGGCTAAGGATTTGAAAATATTACAATTTAATATTGGCTAAGAAAGATGTGATGTTGCTCTGGTCAGACACTATAATGTGTTAGTGATCCTTTTGAGGTTTTCAGTGTGATTAAATGGAAGCATTAATCCTTGCATTCCACACATTAAACAAATAAGAAGTCTTGTTTTTCACCTAGTCTGTGAACTATGGTTATGTTCTTTCTGTTCAAGGGCATATTTATAAACTTGTATACATCCTCTATCATAAGATTTAAAATATTAATGAATTCATTAAATGCTGTGACAATTGTGATGCTGTAATGCTATCTTCTGTCTTGTCAGTGGACTCTTTACAATCAGCAGTTCTTTGCCATGTTCATGAAAAGAGCAATGTTCTCTTGGCGCAACTGGAATTTGATCTTGCTGCAGATACTAGCACTCCTGGGTATTTTTTATTTTTTGATGAGTGATTTGGAGATTTCAAGAGGTGGAGAAGTACCTGAGAGAGAAATGGATTTGGAACAATATGGTCAAACAATTGTGCCCTTCTCAATTTCTGGAAATTCTGAGTTTACTATGAATTTCATAAAAAATCTTGAGATCTTGCTAAAGGCTAAGAAACAGAAACTTCAAGAAGTAAAAGGTAAGCCTCCTTCAAAAAAAAAAAAAAAAGAACTGCTAGTAGATAAAGATCTGATTCTGTTCTTCCAAAAAAAAAAGGTCTTAACGGGAATATTTAGTTACTTGCTATTTTTTTAAAAAATAATCTCATAAAGACAACTAAACCAGATGCAAGAACAATCAGTTGAAATTACTGGCTACAAAAGTAATTATTAATGGAGATGCTGGAGTATATGGGTCATCTACCAGCCATTTCCTACACCTTCCAAGTGAAAGTGAGTGAGAGTCGCTCAGTCATGTCCAACTCTTTGTGACCCTATGGACTATACAGTCCCTGGAATTCTCTAGGCCAGAATACTGGAGTGGATAGCCTTTCCCTTTGCCAGGGGATCTTCCCAACCCAGGGATCAAACCCAGGTCTCCTGCATTGCAGGCAGATTCTTTACCAACTGAGCTATCAAGGAAGCCCTAACCTTCTAAGGAATGGACTCAAGTCCAGAATATTTTCTTTTGTGAAATGTAGCACAGAATTTCACATAAAACCAGTCTTGCAGTGTGGTATGATGGTCCTAAATCCTGAAAGACTCCTCATAAGGTATGTATCTAGATTGGCCATATCTAAAAATGGGTAAACAGGTATGGCTGAAAGCCTTATGGGCAGGCTACTCAGAACTTATTTACTTGTAAAGTAGTAATACTGCTGCTACTGCTAAGTCAATTCAGTCGTGTCCGACTCTGTGTGACCCCGTAGACAGTAGCCCACCAGGCTCCCCCGTCCCTGGGATTCTCCAGGCAAGAACACTGGAGTGGGTTGCCATTCCTTCTCTGGAAGTAGTAATAGTAACTGATTATATGTACTGAACAAGTATTTTTGGCAAGAACTTTTCTAAGTATTTGCATTGTCTATGTCTATAACAATAATATTTCCTAAAGCTGGGGACACTAAGGTTTGGAGATGTCAAGTGAGCCACCCCAATTCATGCAACTAGTATGTATTAGAGCAGGGATTAGATTTTAAGAGATTGTAATATTAACTCACACTACACTAGATCATCCCAGTAAGAGGCAAGTCTGTCCTTTTACAAGACTGACCATTTCCTTCCAGGTAATTCATTTGTATTTCCTTCAGCTGCTATCTGGTTAACAGTGTTACTTCATGTTAACATATAACCTATGCAGTTTAGCAGGTTTATCTTTTACGTTCTATTGGGAGAGGTGAAAGTGCATTCAGAGATGTTGGTTAATTCTACCATTATCTTGATTGTATGTTGATAAACATTATAGGTTGGGTGGCATAAAGCCTGTCAGTAAATCATACATTTTTTTCTCATCCATTACTGGATAACTAAATGAACACTTATTAATCAAAAATGACACAGTTGTTTAGAAGAAAAGAGGGAAGAGAGAGAAAATGAATTTACCTGATTCAAAATGTTATTTTTTCACTACATTATATTGTTGATACAAAAATTAGAAGACTATATTTCAGAGATATATTAATAATAAGCATTAAATTAATCTTCCTTATTGTTAGTCCTTTTACCATCTTTCTGTGTTGTGGTTAGTCACTCAGTCATGTCCAACTCTTTGTGACCCCATGGACTGTAGCCCGCCATGCTCCTCTGTCCATGGGGAGTCTCCAGGCAAGAATACTGAAGTGGGTTGCCATGCCCTTCTCCGGGGCTCTTCCCAACCCAGGGATTGAATCCAAGTCTCCCATACTGCAGGTATATTCTTTACTGCCTGAGCCACTGGAGAAGCCCTAGCATCTTGCTGTTGTCTTAATTAAAAATCATTCGAGCAGCTCTTGAGAAAATTAGTAGGCTAAGAAGCCTCAAATTCTTGTTCTACATACACAAAAAGAAACTCAAAATGGATTAAAGATAAGACAAGAAACTATAAAACTCCTAGAGAAGAACATAGGCAAAACACTCTCCAACATAAATCACAGCAGGATCCTCTATGACTCACCTCCCAGAATATTGGAAATAAAAACAAAAATAAACAAATGAGACCTAATTAAAATTGAAAACTTCTGCACAACAAAGGAAACTATAAGCAAGGCGAAAAGACAGCCTTCAGAATGGGAGAAAATAATAGCAAATGAAGGAACTGACAAACAACTAACCTCAAAAATATACAAGCAACTCCTGCAGCTCAATTCCAGAAAAATAAACAACCCAATGAAAAAGTGGGCCAAAGAACTAAACAGACATTTCTCCAAAAAAGACATACAGATGGCTAACAAACAGATGAAAAGACGCTCAACATCACTCATTATCAGAGAAATGCAAATCAAAACCACAGTGAAGTACTATTTCACACCAGTCAGAATGGCTGCTATCCAAAAGTCTACAAGCAATAAATGCTGAAGAGGGTGTGGAGAAAAGGGAACAAATACTCTTACACTGTTGGTGGGAATGCAAGCTAGTACAGCCACTATGGAGAACAGTGTGTAGATTCCTTAAAAAACTGTAAATAGAACTGCCTTATGACCCAGCAATCCCACTGCTGGGCATACACACTGAGGAAACCAGAATGAAAGAGACACGTGTACCTCAATGTTCATCGCAGCACTGTTTATAATAGCCAGGACATGGAAACAACCTAGATGTCCATCAGCAGATGAATGGATAAGAAAGCAGTGGTACATATACACAATGGAGTATTACTCAGCCATCAAAAAGAATACATTTGAATCAGTTCTAATGAGGTGGATGAAACTGGAGCCTATTATACAGAGTGAAGTAAGCCAGAAAGAAAAACACCAATACAGTATACTAACGCATATATATGGAATTTAGAAAGATGGTAATGATAACCCTGTATGTGATACAGCAAAAGGGACACAGATGTATAGCACAGTCTTTTGGACTCTGTGGGAGAGGGAGAGGGTGGGATGATTTTGGAGAAGGGCATTGAAACATGTATAATATCATATATGAAATGAATTACTAGTCCAGGTTTGATGCATGATATAGGATGCTCAGGGCTCAGTATTTTTTATATTAAAAAAAATTTTTTTTGTCCTATAGAAATAGCTAGTAAAACACACATACACACACACACACACACACACACACACACACACACAGATTAGCTAAAATAGCTTCATATAGAAACTGGTGAAGGGTCTGCAACAATCAAGTGAATGCCCAGTCAAAAAAGCTACATGCAAACTGTAAGGGTATCTGTGGTGTTTTTGCTTATCTTTACACCATCACCCTCTCTGGGACAGTACAATGAGTTGGTAGAAAGCTATGCATTTACTGGTTGCTCCTTTAGGATGAAAAGAGTAGAATTTTTTAAACATTCAGGCCAAGTTGAGAACTGTGCAAAGAACTAAATTTGTTTTACTTGACTCGGAGCTCAAATGAGAACAGTGCCATAGTTTGGATATTATATTAAAGTTGCTGAAAGCAGTGATAGATACCAGGGTATGAAAACTACAAGGGGGACTGCAGACATGCAGGCACCAGGGACAAGATATTATGGGTATCACAATACAGTAGAATATCTAGGGGCCCAAAAGGAACAAAGGTAAAATTCACAGGGATATTATATATTTAAAAGCAGCCATATATAGTGAAGAGATGAAGGAAAAACATATACATAGACCCAGAGGATATATATGCCCAGAAGTGTTCTGAGAAAAGTTAAACCTTTATGCCAGACATATTAGTAAATTCTCTCTCTGCTGAGATACAGTCTGCAAAGACTAGGATAGCAACTTTTTTCAAATCCCAGATGTAAAAAAAAAAAAAAAAACACATGCTATAAAAATAAACAGAAACATGCTCCATTCAACCAACTCTAGAAAATACAAGCTTTGGATTTATGGGACAAAGGCTTTAACTCTCTTAAATGTGTTCACTAAGTTAAAGGAAACATGAGCAAAATACTGAAGTAAGTCAAGAAAGCCATATATGGTAAGAACATCAGCAAGGACAAATTTTTAAAAGAACCAAGCAAAAATTCTGAAGCTAAAAAATACAAAACTGAATTGAAAACTTCACCATAGGAATTCATCAGCAGACTTGAGCAGGAAGACAGTCAGCAATTGTGAAGACATAATATTTGAAGCTATTGAGTTTGAGGAGCAGAAAAAGGGGGGGTGGGAAAGGAGAAAACTGAACAAAATCTAATGAAATTATCATACAATATAAAACAGACCAAGCTACACATTCTGAAAATTCTGGAAGGCAAAAAAAGAAAGGGACAGAGAAGTTACTTGAAAAAGCAAAGCTGAAAATTTTCCAAATTTGAGGAAAGACTTGAATGTGCTAATATAAGAAGCTCAACAGACTCCACGTAGGACAACCAGAGAGAGATCCACAGTGAGATACATTATAATCAAACTGCTGAAAGACAAAGAATCTTGAAAGCAACAAGAGATCCTTAATGAGATTATCAGAAATTTTCTCAGTTAAAACCTTGTGGGTCAGAAGGCAGTGGGATGATACATTTAATGAAAACTAAAAAAATGGTCAACCAAGAAGTCTATATTTATCAAAACTGCACTGCAAAAACTGAGATATTCAGAGATAAAAACTGAGGGAGTTCATTATGAAATCTACCCTAAAGAAAAGTTAAAGATTCTTCTTCAGAGCGATATGAAAGGACACTGAACAGTAACTCAAAGCCATATGAAAATAAAAATTCTAGAGTAAAGCTAAATACATGGATAAAAGTAAAAACCAATATTATTAAAATTTTGGTTTATAATCCTACATTTTTATAGGATTTGAAAGACAAAAGAATAAAAAGTAACTGTAAATCACTAAAATCTGGTGTTAAAGATAAAGTTCAATGCTGCAAAGAATAATATTGCATAGGAACCTGGAATGTTAGGTCCATGAATCAAGGTAAACTGAATGTTGTCAAGCAGGAGATGGCAAAAGTGAACATCAACATCTTAGGAATCAGTGAACTAAAATGGACGTGAATGGGTAAATTTAATTCAGTTGACTGTTATATCTACTACTGTGAGCAAGAATCCCTAAGAAATGGAGGAGCCCTCATAGCCAACAGAAGAGTCCAAAATGCAGTACTTTGGTGCAATCTCAAAGACATCAGAATGACCTTGGTTTCATTTCCAAGACAAACCATTCAATATCACAGTAATCCAAATATATGCCCGAACAACTAATGTCAAAGAAGCTAAGGTCGAATGATTCTATGAAGAACTAAAAGACCTTCTAGAATTAACACCAAAAAGGATTCCTTTTCATCAGAGGGAATTGGGATGCAAAATGAAGAAGTTAAGAGATAACTGGAGTAACAGGTAAGTTTGGCCTTGGAATTCAAAATGAGGTAGAGCAAAGTCTGACAGAATTTTGTGAAGAGAAATGCGATCGCCAGTCTATGTTCGATACAGAATACAGGATGCTTGGGGCTGGTGCACGAGGATGATCCAGAGAGATGATATGGGGTGGAAGGTGGGAGGGGGGTTCAGGATTGGGAACTCATGTACACCCATGGCAGATTCATGTCAATGTATGGCAAAACCAATACAGTATTGTAAAGTAAAATAAAGTAAAAATTAAAATTAAAATAAAAAGAAAGAAATGCACTGGTCATAGCAAGCACTCTCTTTCAACAAAACAGAGACAACTCTACATACGGGCATCACCAGATGGTCAATACTGAAATTAGACTGTTTATATTCTTTGCAGCTGAAGACGGACAAGCTCTATGTAGTCAGCAAAGACAAGACCTGGAGCTGACTATGGCTCAGATCATCAGGTACTTACTGAAAAATTTAGACTTAAATTGAAGAAAGTAGGGAAAACCACTAGTCCATTCAGGTATGACCTAAATCAGATCCCTATGGTTATACAGTGAAGATAATGAATACATTCAACAAATTAGAAATGGTGGACAGAGTACCTTAAGAACTATTGGTGAAGGTTTGTAACACTATACAGGAGCTGGTGACACCACCAAGGAAAAGAAATTCAGCAAGGCACAATGGTTGTCTGAGGAGGCCTTACAAATAGCTTAGAACAGAAGAGAAGTGAAGCAAAGGAGAAAAGGAAAGATATGCCCAACTGAATGCAGAGTTCCAGAGGATAGCAAAAAGAGATAAGAAAGCCTTTGTAAGTGAACAATGCAAAGAAATAGAGGAAAACAATAGAATGGGAAGGACTAGAGATCTCTTTAAGTAAATTGGAGATACCAATGGAGCATTTCAGCAAAGATGAACACAATAAAAGACCAAAATAGCAAGGACCTAAGAGAAGCAGAAGACATTAAGAAGAAGTGAGAAGAATACACAGAAGAACTATAAAAAAAGGTTTGGGGGGGGGGTTCTTAATAACCTGGATAACCATGATGGCTCACTAACCTAGAGCCAGACATCCTGGAGTGTGAAGTTAAGTGGACCTTAGGAAGCATCACTATGAACAAAGCTAGTGGAGGTGATGGAATTCTAGCTGAGCTATTTAAAATCCTAAAAAATGATGGTGTCAAAGTGCTGCACTCAATATGTCAGAAAATTTGGAAAACTCAGCAATGGCCAAAGGACTGGAAAAGTTCAGTTTTCATTCTAATCTCGAAGAAAGGCAATGCCAAAGAATATTCAAACTACCATACAATTGTGCTCATTTCACACGCTATAAGCTAATGTCAAAATCCTTCAGCTGGGCTTCAACAGTCTGTGAACCAAGAAATTCCAGATGTACAAGCTGGATTTAGAAAAGGCAAAGGAACCAAAGATCAAATTGCCAACATCCATTGGATGATAGGAAAAGCAAGGTAATTCCAAAAATCATCTACTTCTGCTTCATTGACTACACTAAGCCTTTGTGTGGATCACAATAAAATGTGAAAAATTCTTAAAAAAATAGGAATACCATACCACTTTACCTGTCTCTTGAGAAACCTATATGCAGGAAAGAAGCAACAATTAGAACCAGACATGAAACAATACACTGATTCAAATTTAGAAAAGGTATACATCAAAGCTGTATATTGTTACCCTGCTTATTTAACTTATATGCAGAGTGCATTGTGCAAAATGCTAAACTTTATTCCACAAGCTGGAATCAAGATTACTGGGAGAAATATCAGCAACCTCAGACATGCATATGATACCACTCTAATTGCAGAAAGTTAAGAGTAACTAATAAGGGTGAAAGAGGAGAGTGAAAAAACTGGCTTAAAATTAAGCATTTGAATAAGATGGTGGCATCCTGTCCCATCACATTAAGGCAAATAGAGGGAGAAAAAGTGGAAGCAGTGGCAGGTTTTAATTTATTGGGCAAGGACACATATATGTTGTAAGTGAGAGGATAAGAAAACATACTCCATGCAAATAGTAAGCAAAAGAGAGCAGAATGAACTATACTAATATCAAGCAAAGTAGACTCTAAACCAAAAAGTGTTATAAGACTAAGACAGAAAGAGGATGTAATCTAAAAGGGTATCTATAGCAATTATAAACATAGCACCAAATATCCTAAATATGTGAGGCAAACATTGACACAATGGAGAAATAAACACTATACAATAATCAGAAACTTCAGTATCATGTTTTTAAACAGTAAATAGAACAGTAAGACAGAAGATCCACAAGGACAGAGAGACCATGAACAATGCCATAAATCAACTAGACTAAACAGACATAAAAGGACACCTCCCTCAAGAAAAGCAGAATACACATTTTTCTTGCATGCACAAGAAAGATTCCTTCAGTTCAGTCGCTCAGTCGTGTCCAACTCTTTGCGACCCCATGAATCGCAGTACGCCAGGCCTCCCTGTCCATCACCAACTCCCGGAGTTCACTCAGACTCACGTCCATTGAGTCTGTGATGCCATCCAGCCATCTCATCCTCGGTTGTCCCCTTCTCCTCCTGCCCCCAATCCCTCCCAGCATCAGGGTCTTTTCCAATGAGTCAACTCTTCACATGAGGTGGCCAAAGTACTGGAGCTTCAGTTTTAGCATCATTCCTTCCAAAGAAATCCCAGGGTTGATCTCCTTCAGAATGGACTGGTTGGATCTCCTTGCAGTCCAAGGGACTCTCAAGAGTCTTCTCCAACACCACATTTCAAAGGCATCAATTCTTCTGCGCTCAGCCTTCTTCACAGTCCAACTCTCACATCCATACATGACCACAGGAAAAACCATAGCCTTGACTAGACGGACCTTAGTTGGCAAAGTAATGTCTCTGCTTTTGAATATACTATCTAGGTTGGTCATAACTTTTCTTCCAAGGAGTAAGCGCCTTTTAATTTCATGGCTGCAGTCACCATCTGCAGTGATTTTGGAGCCCAAAAAAACAAAGTCTGACACTGTTTCTACTGTTTCCCCATCTATTTCCCATGAAGTGATGGGGCCAGATGCCATGATCTTCGTTTTCTGAATGTTGAGCTTTAAGCCAACTTTTCCACTCTCCTCTTTCACTTTCAACAAGAGGCTTTTTAGCTCCTCCTCACTTTCTGCCATAAGGGTGGTGTCATCTGCATATCTGAGATTATTGATATTTCTCCCAGCAATCTTGATTCCAGCTTGTGTTTCTTCCAGTCCAGCATTTCTCATGATGTACTCTGCATATAAGTTAAATAAGCAGGGTGACAATATACAGCCTTGATGTACTCCTTTTCCTATTTGGAACCAGTCTGTTGTTCCATGTCCAGTTCTAACTGTTGCTTCCTGACCTGCATACAGATTTCTCAAGAGGCAGGTCAGGTGGTCTGGTATTCCCATCTCTTTCAGAATTTTCAACAGTTGATTGGGATCCAACAATCAAAGGCTTTGGCATAGTCAATAAAGCAGAAATAGATGTTTTTCTGGAACTCTCTTGCTTTTTCCATGATCCAGCGGATGTTGGCAATTTGATCTCTGGTTCCTCTGCCTTTTCTAAAACCAGCTTGAACATCAGGGAGTTCACAGTTCACGTATTGCTGAAGTCTAGCTTGGAGAATTTGGGGCATTACTTTACTAGCATGTGAGATGAGTGCAATTGTGTGGTAGTTTGAGCATTCTTTGGCATTGCCTTTCTTTGGAATTAGGATAGATCATATGCTAGGCAACAGAATAAATCTTAATAAACTTAAAAAATGGAAATCCTACAAAGTGTACTTTCTGATCATAACTGAATGAAACTAGATAAGAATAACAGGAATAAAACTGGAAAATAACAAATGTGGAAATGCAAAAAACAATGTTAAACTATCATTAGGTCAAATAAGAAATAACAAGAGAAATTAGGAAATATTAATACTTTGAGACAAATGAAAATATATCATATTAAGGAATGTAGCAGAAGCAGTGTGTGATGCTTATATTAATTAAAGTAAATAAATTTAAATTTAAAAAATAAAAGAAGAAAACTGACAACCTAGAAGGATGGGATGGAGCTGGGGGTAGGAGTGAGGCTTATGAGGGAGGGGACATATGAATACATTTTGCTGATTTGCATTGTTGTACAGCAGAAACCAACAGAACATTGTCAAGCAACTATCTTTGAATTAAAAATAAATTTAAAAAAAGAACAAGAACACTATCAAAGCAATCACCTAACTTTACAACTTAAGAAACTAGAAAAAGAAGAATAAATAAACCCAAGGCTAACAGCAAGAAGGAATAATAAAAACTAGGGTAGATATGAACAAAATAAAGAATAGAAACACAATAGAGAAAATGAACAAAATTAAGTTGTTTCTTTGAAAAGATCAATATATTTGAGAAAAATTTACAAAGAGTGACAAGGAGAAAGGAAAAGACTCAAATTACTAAACCAGAAATGAAAGAGGGAATACTATTGCGATTTTACATAGGAGAACCTAGATGAAATCGACAAAGTCCAAGAAATGTACAAAACTGAATCATGAAGAAATATAAAATCAAATAAGTCCTATAAAAGTTAAGGTAATTGAATCAATACTTTAAAAAAAAAAAACTCCCAACAAAGAGCAGTCAGGGCCAGATGACTTCACAGGTGAATTTTTCCAAATATTTAGAAAAGAATTAATACCAAGTTTTCTCAACCTCTTCTAAAACATTGTAAAAGACAGAACACTTTCAAATGCATTCAGTAAGGCCAGCATTACCCTGACACTAAAGCCAGACAAAGGCATTATAAGAAAACTGCAGACAAATATCCCCAGTAAATGTCAATGCAAAACTCAGTAACAAAATACTATCAAACAAGGCAAAAGGACCTTAAAAGGATTATTCACAATGACCAAGTGGGATTTATTCCTAGAATGGAAGGATGGTTGAACACATGAAAATCAGTCCATCTAATATGTTGCATTAACAGAATGAAAAAAAAAAAAACTGCATGATCATTTCAATTGATGAGAAAATACAATTCACAGAATGATAATTATTTTATTATAGAAAATGCTCAACAAATCAGAAGGAAACTACCTTAACATAATAAATACATTTGTATCAAAAGCCCACAGCTAAAATCATGGTCAATATTGAAGGACTGAGAGATTTTCCTTTAAGATCAAAACAAAATGAAGATACTTGCTTTTACATTTCTGTTCAACATAATTCTAGGAATGCTAGCTACAGAATTTAAGCAGGAAAGAGACAAAAAGACATCCAAATCGGAAAGCAATAAGTTCAAATTACCTCTGTTCTCAACATGATTTTATATACAAAATTTCCTAAATTCCCACCAAAAAAATGAGTTTATCAATTCAGAAAAGTTGCAAAGTACAAAATCAACACATAAGAATTAGTTGCATTTCTATACATAACAGTGAACAATCCAAAAACAAAATTAAGAAAAACATTTCACTTATAACATCATCAAAAGACTAAAATACTATAACAAGGCAAAAAGACAACCCTCATAATGGGTGAAAATAATAGCAAATGAAAAAACTGACAAAGGATTAATTTCCAAAATATACAAGCAGCTCATATAACTCAAGCCAGAAAAACAAACAACCCAGTCAAAAAGTGGGGAAAAGACCGAAACAGACATTTCTCCAAAGTGGACACAGATGGCTAACAAACACATGAAAAGATGCTCAACATCGCTCATTATTAGAGAAATGCAAATCAAAACTACAATGAGATATCACTTCACATTGGTCAGAATGGCTATCAACAAAAAGTCTGCAAACAGTAAGTGCTGGAGAGGGTGTGGAGAAAAGGAAACCTTTTTGCACCGTTGGTAGGAATGTTAATTGATACAGCCACTATGGAAGATGGTATGGAGATTCCTTAAAAAACTAGGAATAAAACCACCATATGACACAGCAATCCCACTCCTAGGCATATCCCCTGAGGAAACCAAAATTGAAAAAGATACATGTACCCCTTTGTTCATTGCAGCACTATTTACATTAGCTAGGACATGGAAGCAACCTAGATGTCCATCAACAGAGGAATGGATAAAGAAGTTGTGGTACATATACACAACTCATTACTCAGCCATAAAAATGAACACATTTGAATCATTTCCAATGAGGTAAATGAACCTAGAGCCTATTATACAGAGTGAAGTATGTCAGAAAGAGAAAGATAAATATCATATACTAACACATATATGTGAAATCTAGAAAGATGATACCGAATAATTTATTTGCAGGCCAGCAATGGAGAAGGCAGTTACATTAGCTAGGACATGGAAGCAACCTAGATGTCCATCAACAGAGGAATGGATAAAGAAGTTGTGGTACATATACACAACTCATTACTCAGCCATAAAAATGAACACATTTGAATCATTTCCAATGAGGTAAATGAACCTAGAGCCTATTATACAGAGTGAAGTATGTCAGAAAGAGAAAGATAAATATCATATACTAACACATATATGTGAAATCTAGAAAGATGATACCGAATAATTTATTTGCAGGCCAGCAATGGAGAAGGCAGTGGCAACCCACTCCAGTACTCTTGCCTGGGAAATCCCATGGATGGAGGAGCCTGGTAGGCTGCAGTCCATGGGGTGGCACAGAGTCGGACATGACTGAAGCAACTTAGCAGCAATGGATAAACAGACATAGAGAACAGACTTACAGACATGGGGAGAGGGTACGATGTATGGAGAGAGTAACATGAAAACTTACATTATCATATGTAAAATAGAGAGCCAACGGGAATTTGCTTATGTCTCAGGAGACTCACAGGGGCTCTGTATCAACCTAGAGGGGGTAGGATGGGGAAGAAGATGGGAGGGAGGGAATATATGTATACCTATGGTTATTCATGTTGTGTTTTGACAGAAAACAATAAAATTCTGTAAAGCAATTATCCTTCAATTTAAAAAATAAATAAATAAAATACATTTTCTTACCAAAAAAGGAATAAAATACTTAAGAATAAACTTAACCCAGGAGATGAAAGACATGTTTAATGACAAACCTTGCTGAAAGAAATTAAAGAAGATACAAATAAATGAAAAGATACAAATAAATGAAAAGATACTCTATATTTATAGATAAGCAGATTTAATATTGCTAGGGTATCAATACTCCCCTCAAAACATTCAGATTCAGTGCTGGCCCTATCAAAATCCAAGTTTTTTGGAGGAAGCAGGAAAACAGAAAAATCCTAAAATTCTTATTCAATCTCAAGAGACCTGAACAGAAAGTCTATTTTTTCCCATAGTTATTGAGATATAACTGACAAATGACGTTTTGTGTGTTCAAAGTATACAATGTGATGATTTGATATACATACATATTGCAAAATTACTGATGCAAAATGTTTGTTAATAAATTCATAACCTCAGCAAGTTACAATTTTTCATTGTGTGGTTATAACTTTAAAGGTCGGCTCTGTAGTAGTATACAACACAATATAGTCACTATGCTGTGCATTGGATTCCAGAACTTATAACAGGAAATTTGTACCCTGTGACATACATCTCCCCATTTCTCCCACCTCCCAGCCCAGGACCAGGAAACTACCATTTCTCTCTATAAATACGTAGACATAAATCTTTATTCGTTTATCTGTTGATACACAGTTAGGTTGTTTCCATGCCTTGCATTTGTTAGTAATGCTGGGGTGGACATGGGGAGGGGTGCAGATATTTCTTTTAAGACAGCGATTTTATTTCCTTTGGATATATACTCAGAAGTGTATATGTTTACCAGAGTAATATATCTTCCATAGTAATCATCATATGGTAGTTATCTTTGTAACTTTTTGAGGAACCTCCATAGGTTTTTACATAGTGGCTATCCCACTTTATATTGCTACTAATGGTATACAAGTGTTCTCTTTTTTTTCACATTCTTGTCAGGACTTATCTCTTGTCTTTTATATGATAGCCATTCTAATAGATGTTAGGTGATAGTTTACTGTAGTTTTGATTTATATCTCCCTGATGACTAGTGATGTTGAGCACATTTTCATATACCTGTTGGCCGTGTATGCCTTCTTTAGAAAACTATCTGTTTTGGTACTCTGCGTATTTTTAAACTGAGTTAGTATTATTTTTCTATTGAGTTGTATGAATTCCTTTTGTATTTGGTATTTTAGCTTTTCATCAGATACATAGTTTGTGAATAATTTCTCTCATTCCTTAGATTGCTTTTCATTTTGTTGATTGTTTCCTTTGCTCTGTAGGAGTTTTTTAGTTTGATGTAGTCTCACTTGTTTATTTTTGGTTTTGTTAATTGTGATTATGGTGTCATATCCAAAGTACCAATATAAAGAAGAATGTTGGGGAGGTTTTTCCTGTTTTCTTCTAGGCATTTGATAACTTCAACTTATTTTTAAATCCTTAATCAGTTTTCAGTTAATTTTGTGAATGTTGTAAAATAGGGGTCCAGATTCATTCTGAACGTGGATATCTAGTTTTCCCAACACCATTTATTGAGGGTCTTTTTCCCATTGAATATTCTTGGCTTCCTTGTCAATTATTACTTGAACATATATTCAAAGGTTTACATTTTTATGAAACACACAAGTTTTCAACCTTTCATTGTTGAGTATGATGATGTCTTGGATTTGTGTTATTAACATAAGACCTTTATTGTTGTGGTATATTCCTTCCACAAAACTGCTTAACATTTCATCATGAAAGGATGCTGTATTTCATTAAATGTTTTTTCTTTCATCTGTTTAGTCCTTGGCAAACACTGTGTGTGTGTGTGTGTGTGTGTGTGTGTGTGTGTGTTGGGGGTACTCAGTGGTTGTAAGGGCTATTGGAATCCTAAGCAGTGCATTCTGTGAAACATCTAGGAATCAGATCAGGCAGCCATGGATAGCGCATACACTTGGCTGTAGGTGCCACCTGCAACTGCCTATGTAGTGAAGGACAGTTATGGACACGTGCAGAGTGATGGTGGCCAAGGAAGGCAGCAGGGGATGTGAACAGCTCTGGGGTCACTGGAACCTGTGGAATCCCTAGCTGTCAGCATGTTCTCCTATGGTGGCACACTCTCAACTTGGTTATGCAGTTTAGAGTGGAAGCTGGTGACAGGGGTTGAATTAGGGGCAGGCAAGTGCATTGCTGGAGAGACTAGCTACAAGTGGGTTTGGTGGTAGTGGCCTGTGACAGACAGCAGGGCCTGATCAAGTCAACAAGAAGCAAAAGGGGCCTTGACTGTCCAATTTGTTGTTCAGTGAGCCAGTCGTGTCTGACTCTGCGACCTCATAGACTACAGCACAGCAGGCTTCCCTGTCCTTCAGTCTCTCCCAGAGTCTGCTCAAATGCATGTTCATTGAATCGGTGATGCCATCCAATCATCTCATCCACTGTCATCCCCTTTACCTCCTGCCTTCGATCTTTCCCAGCATCAGAGTCTTCTCTAATGAGTCTGCTCTTTGCATCAGATGGCCAGCCTATTGGAGCTTCAGCTTCAGCATCAGTCCATACAAAAAAATTCAGGGTTGATCTCCTTTAGGATCAGCTGGTTGGATCTCACTGCAGTCCAAGGAATTCTCAACAGTCTTCTCCAGCACCACAGTTCAAAAACATCAATTCTTCGGCACTCAGCCTCCTTTATGCTTCAACTCTCACACCTGTAAATGACTACTGGAAAAGCTAGAGCCTTGACTATACAGACATTTGTTAGCAAATGTATTAGTTTCATGGCTTCAGTTGCTGTCTGCGGTGATTTTGGAACTCAAGAAAATTAAGTCTGTCACTGTTTCCATTTTTCCCTGTCTATTTGCCAAGAAGTGATGAGACTGGATGCCATGATCTTTGGTTTTTGAATGTTGAGTTTTAAGCCAGCCTTTTCACTCTCCTTTTCACTTTTATCAAGAGCCTCGTTAGTTCCTCCTTGCTTTCTGCCAGTAAGATGGTGTCATCTGCATATCTGAGGTTATTGATATTTGTCACAGCAGTCTTGATTCCAGCTTGAGTTTCATTCAGCCAGCATTTTGCGTGAGGTAACTACATAGAAAAATAAGCAGGGTGACAATATACAGCCTTGATATACTCCTCTCCCAATGTTGAACCAGTTCATTGTTCCATGTCTGATTCTAACTGTTGCTTCTTGACCTGCCTGTAGGTTTCTCAGGGGGCAGGTAAGGTGGTCTGGTATTTCCACCATTTTAAGGATTTTCCAGTTTGTTGTGATCCACCCAGTCAAAGGTTTTAGCATAGTCAATGAGGCAAAAGTAGATGTTTTTCTGGAATTTCCTTGCTTTTTCTATGATCCAATGGATGTTGGCAATTTGATCTCTGGTTCCTCTGCCTTTTCAAAATCAAGCTTGAATGTCTGGAAGTTCTCAGTTCACATACTATTGAAGCATAGTTTGTAGGATTTTGGATATTACCTAGATAGCATATGATATGAGTGCAATTGTGTGGTAGTGTTAATATTCTTTCACATTGCCCATCTTTGGGACTAGAATGAAAACTGACCTTTTCCAGTCCTTTGGCCACTGCTGAGTTTTCCAAATTTTCTGACATATTGACTGCAGCACTTTAACCATGTCATCTTTTAGAATTTTATTTTATTTTTGTAGTATTCATCTGTTTTGTTTTTTTTTTTTTTTTGGTTCCTCTGCCTTTTCAAAACCAAGCTTGAATGTCTGGAAGTTCTCAGTTCACATACTATTGAAGCATAGTTTGTAGGATTTTGGATATTACCTAGATAGCATATGATATGAGTGCAATTGTGTGGTAGTGTTAATATTCTTTCACATTGCCCATCTTTGGGACTAGAATGAAAACTGACCTTTTCCAGTCCTTTGGCCACTGCTGAGTTTTCCAAATTTTCTGACATATTGACTGCAGCACTTTAACCATGTCATCTTTTAGAATTTTATTTTATTTTTGTAGTATTCATCTGTTTTGTTTTTTTTTTTTTTTGGTATTGGTTTTGCCATACATCAACATGAATCCTCCACAGGTTAATAGCTCAGCTGGAATTGTTTCACCTCCACTAGCTTTGTTCATAATAATGCTTCCTAAGGACCATTTGACTTCACACTCTAGGATGTTTGCCTCTAGGTGAGTGGTCACTCCATCATGATTATCTAGATCATTTAGACTTTTTTCTTTCTTTCTTTTTTTTTTTTTACTATTCTTCTGTGTGTTTTTTTGCTACCTCTTCTTAATATCTTCTGTTTCTGTTAGGTTCTTATCGTTCTTTCTTTTATCTGCCCATCCTTGCATGAAATGTTCCCTTGTTATCTCTAACTTTTGCGAGGAGATCTGCAGTCTTCCCCATTTTATTGTTTTCCTCTATTTCTTTGTGTTGTTCACTTAGAAAGGGTTTCTTATCTCTCCTTGCTTTCCTTTGGAACTCTGCATTCAGATGGGTGTATCTTTCCCTTTCTCCTTTACTTTTCACTTCTCTTCTTTTCTCAGCTATTTGTAAGTCCACCTTAGACAACCATTGTCCCTTTTTGTATGTCATTTACTTACGGATGGTTTTGATCCACACCTCTTGTACAATGTTCAGTTCACTTCAGTTCAGTCGCTCGGTCGTGTCCAACTCTTTGTGATCCCATGAATTGCAGCACGCCAGGCCTCCCTGTCCATCACCAACTCCCGGAGTTCACTCAGACTCACGTCCATTGAGTCCGTGATGCCATCCAGCCATCTCATCCTCTGTCGTCCCCTTCTCCTCCTGCCCCCAATCCCTCCCAGCATCAGGGTCTTTTCCAATGAGTCAACTCTTCGCATAAGGTGGCCAAAGTACTGGAGTTTCCACTTTAGCATCAGTCCTTCCAAAGAAATCCCAGGGCTGATCTCCTTCAGAATGGACTGGTTGGATCTCCTTGCAGTCCAAGGGACTCTCAAGAGTCTTCTCCAACATCATGGTTCAAAAACATCAATTCTTCGGCACTCAGCCTTCTTCACAGTCCAACTCTTACATCCATACATGACCACAGGAAAAACCATAGCCTTAACTAGATGGACCTTAGTCGGCAAAGTAATGTCTCTGCTTTTGAATATGCTATCTAGGTTGGTCATAACTTTTCTTCCAAGGAGTAAGTGTCTTTTAATTTCATGGCTGCAGTCACCATCTGCAGTGATTTTGGAGCCCCCCAAAATAAAGTCTGCCACTGTTTCCACTGTTTCCCCATCTATCTCCCATGAAGTGATGGGACCAGATGCCATGATCTTCATTTTCTGAATGCTGAGCTTTAAGCCATCTTTTTCACTCTCCTCTTTCACTTTCATCAAGAAGCTTTTTAGTTCCTCTTCACTTTCTGCCATAAGGGTGGTGTCATCTGCATATCTGAGGTGATTGATATTTCTCCCAGCAATCTTGATTCCAGCTTGTGTTTCTTCCAGTCCAGCATTTCTCATGATGTACTCTGCATGTAAGTTAAATAAGCAGGGTGACAATATACAGCCTTGACATACTCCTTTTCTTATTTGGAACCAGTCTGTTGTTCCATGTCCAGTTCTAACTGTACAATGTTACGAACACCCATTCAGAGTTCTTCTGGCACTCTGCCTATCAGATCTAATCCTTTGAATCTGTTTGTCACTTCCACTGAATAATCATAAGGGATTTGATTTACATAATAACTGAATGGCTTTGTGGTTTTTCCTACTTTATTCAATTTAAGTCTGAATTTTGCAATAAAGAGTTCATGATCTGAGCCACAGTCAGTTCCCTGTCTTGTTTTTGCTAACTGTATAGAGCCTCTCCATCTTCGACTGCAAAGAATATAATCAATATGATTTTGATATTGACCATCTGGTGATGTCCATGTATAGCATCATCTCTTGTGTTGCTAGAAGAAGGTGTTTGCTATGACCAGTGCATTCTCTTGGCAAAACTCTGTTAGTCTTTGCCCTGCTTCATTTTGTACTCCAAGGCAAAACTTGCCTATTACTCTGGGTGTCTGTTGACTTCTTACTTTTGCATCTTAGACTCCTATGATGAAAAGGACATCTTATTTTTGGTCTTAGTTCTAAAAGGTCTTGTAGGTCTTCATAGAACTTGTCAACTTTAGCTTCTTTGGCATTAGTGATTGGGGCATGGATTTGGTTTACTGTGATATTGAATGGTTTTCTTGATAACAAACAGATATTATTCTGTCATTTTTGAGATTGCATCCAAGTACTGCATTTTGGACTCTTGTTGACTATGAGGGCTACTCCATTTCTTCTAAGCATTTCTTGCCCACAGTAGTAGATATAGTGGTCATCTGAATTAAATTCAGCCAATCCTGTCTGCTTAAGTTCACTAATTCCTAAAATGTCAGTGTTCACTTTTGCCATCTTCTGTCTGAACACTACCAATTTACCTTGATTCACAGACCTAACATTCCAGGTTCCATGCAATACTGTCCTTGACAGCTTTGGATTTTACTTTCACCACAATTGGGCATCATTTCTGCTTTGACTCAGCCTTTTCATTCCTTCTGGAGCTATTTTTCTGCTTTTCTCCAGGAGCATTTTGGACATCTAGTGACCTGGGGGAGGGGGGTTCATCTTCCAGTGTCATATCGTTTTGCCTCTTCATACTGTTCATGGAGTTGTCAAGGCAAGAATGCTGAAGTGGTTGGCCATTCCCTTCTCCAGTGAATGGTCCATATGCCCTTGATTGCACACTACCTGCTCCCCTTGTGTAGGCAATACAGTGGGGGCCAAAGAAGATAATGAAGGTGGTGTCGTGTAGATACAGAGCTGGAGATGCTAGCCCTGAGCAAGAGCACGGAGCTGAGTTTATTATTGGCCAGAAGGTCTTTGCTCTAGTCTTGCACTGATACCTCTGTAGAAGCTTGAGCAGGCTGCTATCATAGCTTTCTGATTCTGATGGTGTTGGGGATGGTTTCATATAGCTGGTGTCTCACACACAGTGGTAGAGAGGACCTTTGATGGATATTGATGTGGCATGAAACTCCAGCAGGGCAGGGTACATGAAAGCACAGAGGGACTGGTGTGGCTATCATTAACAAATGTAAATATGCAAATGTGTGGAGATCTGAAGTGATTTGAAGGGTATTCTGTGGCTGTTACTTTTCCCTACTTTCTTCAATTTAAGTCTGAATTTTGCAATAAGGAGCTCATAATCTGAGCCAGTCAGCTCCTGATCTTGTTTTTACTGAATCTAAAGTGCTTCTCCATCTTCAGCTGCAAAGAATATAATCAATCTGATTTTGATATTGACTATCTGGTGATGTCTATGTTTAGAGTCATCTCTTGTGTTGTTGGAAGAGGGTGTTTGTCATGATCAGTATGTTCTCTTGGCAAAACTCTGTTAGACTTTGCTCTCCTTCATTTTGTACTCTAAGGCCAAACTTTCCGGTTACTCCAGGTATCTTTAGTTCGTAGTTTTGCATGCCAGTCCCCTATGAGAAAGGACATTTCTTTTGGTGTTAGTTCTAAGACGTCTTGTAGATCTTTATAAAACCATTAAACTTAACTTCTTTGGCATTACTGGTTGGAGCATAGACTTAGATTACTCGATATTGAATGGTTTGCCTTGGAAACAAATAGAGATCATTCTGTCGCTTTTCAGATTGCATCCAAGGACTGCATTTTGGACTCTTTTACTGACTATTAGGGCAACTCTACTTCTAAGCATTTCTTGCCCACAGTAGTAGATATAATGGTCATCTGCATTAAATTTACCCAATTTCATCCACATTAGTCTATTGATTCCTAAAATGTCAAGTGTTCATTCTTGCCATCTCCTATTTGACCGCTTCCAATTTACCTTGATTCATGGACCTAACATTCCAGATTCCTATGCAATATTGTCCTTGACAGCATTGGATTTTACTTTCACGAGTAGACACATCCACAAATGGGCATCGTTTCTGCTTTGGCTTAGCCTCTTCATTCCTTTTGGAGCTACTTGTCCAATTTTCTCCAGTAGTATATGGGAAACCTAGTGACTTCAGAGGTTCATCTTTCAGTTTCATATATTTTTGCCCTTTCATACTGTCCATGGGGTTTTCAGACTTCCCTAGTAGCTCAGCTGATGAAGAATCCACCTGCAATGCTAGAGACCCCAGTTTGAGGCCTGGGTTGGGAAGATCCAATGGAAAAGGTCTAGGTTACCCACTCTGGTATTCTTGGGCTTCCTTGGTAACTCAGTTGGTAAAGAATCTGCCTGCAATGCAGGAAACCTGGATTCAATCCCTGGGTTGGGAAAGTCCCATGGAGAAGGGAACAGCTAACTACTTCAGTATTCTGGCCTGGAGAATTCAATGGACTGTATAGTCCATGGGGTCACAAAGAGCTGGACATGACTGAGAGATTTCCACTTTCACTTTCATGGGATTCTAAAAGGAAGAGTGCTGAAGTAGTGTGCAAAATTCAGACTTAAGTTGAGGAAAGCAAAGAAAACCACTAGGTCATTTAGTTCAGTTCATACACAGTGGTAGAGAGGACCTTTGATGGATATTGATGTGGCATGAAACTCCAGCAGGGCAGGGTACATGAAAGCACAGAGGGACTGGTGTGGCTATCATTAACAAATGTAAATATGCAAATGTGTGGAGATCTGAAGTGATTTGAAGGGTATTCTGTGGCTGTTACTTTTCCCTACTTTCTTCAATTTAAGTCTGAATTTTGCAATAAGGAGCTCATAATCTGAGCCAGTCAGCTCCTGATCTTGTTTTTACTGAATCTAAAGTGCTTCTCCATCTTCAGCTGCAAAGAATATAATCAATCTGATTTTGATATTGACTATCTGGTGATGTCTATGTTTAGAGTCATCTCTTGTGTTGTTGGAAGAGGGTGTTTGTCATGATCAGTATGTTCTCTTGGCAAAACTCTGTTAGACTTTGCTCTCCTTCATTTTGTACTCTAAGGCCAAACTTTCCGGTTACTCCAGGTATCTTTAGTTCGTAGTTTTGCATGCCAGTCCCCTATGATGAAAGGACATTTCTTTTGGTGTTAGTTCTAAGACGTCTTGTAGATCTTTATAAAACCATTAAACTTAACTTCTTTGGCATTACTGGTTGGAGCATAGACTTAGATTACTCGATATTGAATGGTTTGCCTTGGAAACAAATAGAGATCATTCTGTCGCTTTTCAGATTGCATCCAAGGACTGCATTTTGGACTCTTTTACTGACTATTAGGGCAACTCTACTTCTAAGCATTTCTTGCCCACAGTAGTAGATATAATGGTCATCTGCATTAAATTTACCCAATTTCATCCACATTAGTCTATTGATTCCTAAAATGTCAAGTGTTCATTCTTGCCATCTCCTATTTGACCGCTTCCAATTTACCTTGATTCATGGACCTAACATTCCAGATTCCTATGCAATATTGTCCTTGACACATTGGATTTTACTTTCACGAGTAGACACATCCACAAATGGGCATCGTTTCTGCTTTGGCTTAGCCTCTTCATTCCTTTTGGAGCTACTTGTCCAATTTTCTCCAGTAGTATATGGGAAACCTAGTGACTTCAGAGGTTCATCTTTCAGTTTCATATATTTTTGCCCTTTCATACTGTCCATGGGGTTTTCAGACTTCCCTAGTAGCTCAGCTGATGAAGAATCCACCTGCAATGCTAGAGACCCCAGTTTGAGGCCTGGGTTGGGAAGATCCAATGGAAAAGGTCTAGGTTACCCACTCTGGTATTCTTGGGCTTCCTTGGTAACTCAGTTGGTAAAGAATCTGCCTGCAATGCAGGAAACCTGGATTCAATCCCTGGGTTGGGAAAGTCCCATGGAGAAGGGAACAGCTAACTACTTCAGTATTCTGGCCTGGAGAATTCAATGGACTGTATAGTCCATGGGGTCACAAAGAGCTGGACATGACTGAGAGATTTCCACTTTCACTTTCATGGGATTCTAAAAGGAAGAGTGCTGAAGTAGTGTGCAAAATTCAGACTTAAGTTGAGGAAAGCAAAGAAAACCACTAGGTCATTTAGTTCAGTTCAGTTCAGTTGCTCAGTCGTGTCCGACTCTTTGCGACCCCATGAATCGCAGCATGCCAGGCCTCTCTGTCCATCACCAACTCCTGGAGTTCACTCAGATACACATCCATCAAGTCAGTGATGCCATCCAGCCATCTCATCCTCTGTCGCCTCCTTCTCCTCCTGCCCCCAATCCCTCCCAGCATCAGAGTCTTTTCCAGTGAGTCAACTCTTCGCATGAGGTGGCCAAAGTACTGGAGTTTCAGCTTTAGCATCATTCCTTCCAAAGAAATCCCAGGGCTGATCTCCTTCAGAATGGACTGGTTGGACCTCCTTGCAGTCCAAGGGACTCTCAAGAGTCTCCTCCAACACAATTCTTCGGTGCTCAGCTTTCTTCACAGTCCAACTCTCACATCCATACATGACCACTGGAAAAACCTAGCCTTGACTAGACAGAACTTTGTTGGCAAAGTAATGTCTCTGCTCTTCAATATGCTGTCTAGGTTGGTCATAACTTTTCTTCCAAGGAGTAAACGTCTTTTAATTTCATGGCTACAGTCATGATCTGCAGTGATTTTGGAGCCCAGAAAAATGAAGTCTGACACTGTTTCCACTGTTTCCCCATCTATTTCACATGAAGTGATGGGATCAGATGCCATGATCTTTATTTTCTGAATGTTGAGCTTTAAGCCAACTTTTTCACTCTCCTCTTTCACTTTCAACAAGAGGCTTTTTAGTTCCTCTTCACTTTCTGCTATAAGGGCGGTGTCATCTGCATATCTGAGGTTATTGATATTTCTCCCAGCAACCCTGATTCCAGCTTGTGTTTCTTCCAGTCAAGCCTTTCTCATGATGTACACTTCATATAAGTTAAATAAGAAGGGCGACAATATACAGCCTTGACGTACTCCTTTTCCTATTTGGAACCAGTCTGTTGTTTCATGTCCAGTTCTAGCTGTTGCTTCCTGACCTGCATATAGGTTTCTCAAGAGGCAGGTCAGGTGGTCTGGTGTTCCCATGTCTTTCAGAATTTTCCACAGTTTATTGTGACCCACACAGTCAAAGGCTTTGGCATAGTCAATAAAGCAGAAATAGATGTTTTTCTGGAACTCTCTTGCTTCTTCAATGATTCCGAGGTCCTGCTAATTGACTGACTGACATTGCAGGTCAACGATCTCCATGTCAGAAAACTTCCCCCAATGCAGGGCAGAGGTTCTGCTCCAAATTATGATTATTTTAACCCTTATATTTGGTGTGTTTTGACTACTTTTTTCTCTTGATCACATTTACAATATCTGGTGACTTTTAGTGAATTCTGGACATTATGTTAAAATACTAAAGTCTACAGAGGATTAAGCTAAGATTATCCTTCTGAGTGGCTTTATTTATTAATTTACTCAGTTATATTCAGGATGGTGAAGGTGAAGTCACTCAGTCGTGTCCGACTCTTTGCGACCCCATGACTGAAGCCCACCAGGCTCCTCAGTCCATGGAATTTTCCAGGCAAGAGTACTGGAGTGGGTTGCCATTTCCTTCTCCAGAGGATCTTCCCAACCCAGGGATTGAACCCAGGTCTCCCGCACTGCAGGCAGATGGTTTAACCTCTGAGCCACCAGGGAAGTCAGGATAGCTGACTTTAATAGGATTGAAGGGATATAATATTGATTTAGTCTTGTAAGACTTGATCTATTATATTTATCTTTACTCTTGGAATATAACTGCTCAAAAATATCTGTTGAAAGACTGGGAGTATTTCCCAGATCTCTCTGTTCTTAGTGAGTCTTTAACTCTAGTTTTTCTCCCTGAATGAGATTTTTTTTCTCCTTGATTCTTTATTTATTTCCCTCAACATTTTAGGGATAATTTTACCTTCAGTTTGTTAACCTTTCACCTTTTACTCTTAGGAATCAAGAAATGATTTTTTTTTTTTTTTTGTGGAAGCAGCATAAAGCAAGCTTCTCATTTTCTTTTCAGCTACTAAAACAAGAGCCATCCAGCGTGTTCTGTACAAAACCCACATGGTATATATTTTAGACTTTATAGTCCACATGCAGTCTTTGTGTTCTCCTTCTTCCTCGCCCTCTTTCTTCTTCCTCCTCCTTGTCTTCCTTTTTACATCTCCACCTCTTCATTTCCTCCACTCCCTCTTCTTTTTTTCTCTCTCTCTTCTTTCTTCTTCTCCACCATAATCTTTTTTTATGTTATTTTTCATCAATTAAAAATGTAAAAATAATTCTTAGCTTATGGACCATAAAAAATAAGCTTCATGTCTGATATGGCCCATGCTCTGAGACTGAGTATAAGGCTCACTTCTATCAGCTTCTCTATCTTGAATTTTTATACTGTGACTTCTTGGATAAGCTTGAAACTTCTGTTGTTTATTCTAAGCATCATGAAATATCTGTAAGTTCTTATTAACTGTAGTCTTTTGGTCAACTTTCTGCTATGCTTCTCGACCTTCTATTTCTACAACTGTACAGAAAGAAAAGTAGTATAAAAGTTTTGACTAGGTGAGTTTTCTTTTTCTCTCAAGTCTTTGTATTTCCAAAGGTAGGTGCTTTGCTAATTTGCTGATTATTTCAACCATATTTTATTCAGAAACACAAAATTATTCAAGCTTTCTAGTTTTTGTTAATAATGATTTGTTTTTCTTAATAGTCAATGTTAGAAGTCTCTGCAAATAAGACATACAGAAGGACAAAAGGCACATGAAAAGATGCTTAACATCACTAATTATTAGAGGAATACAAATAAAAATTGCCATGAGAAATCACATCAGTACAGTTCAGTGGTTCAGTCATGTCCATCTCTTTGCAACCCTATGAATTGCAGCACACCAGGGCTCCTTGTCCATAACCAACTTCCAGAGTTCACCCAAACTCATGTCTATTGAGTTGGTGATGCCATCCAACCATCTCATCCTCTGTCATCCCCTTCTCCTCCTTCCCCCAATCCCTCCCAGCATCAGAGTCTCTTCCAATGAGTCATCTCTTCACATCAGGTGGCCAAAGTACTGGAGTTTCAGCTTTACCATCAGTTCTTCCAATGAACACCCAGGACTGATCTCCTTTAGAATAAACTGGTTGGATCTCCTTGCAGTCCAAGTGACTCTCAAGAGTCTTCTCCAACATCACGGTTCAAAAACATCAATTCTTCGGCTCTCAGCTTTCTACACAGTGCAACTCTCACATCCATACATGACCACTGGAAAAACCATAGCCTAGACTAGATGGACCTTTGTTGGCAAAGTAATGTCTCTGCTTTTTAATATGCTATCTAGATTTGTCATAACTTTCCTTCCAAGAAGTAAGCGTCTTTTAATTTCATGGCTGCAACCACCATCTACAGTGATTTTTGAGCCCCCCAAAATAAAGTGTGACACTGTTTCCACTGTTTCCCCATCTATTTCCCATAAAGTGATGGGAACGGATGCCATGATCTTCATTTTCTGAATGTTGAGCTTTAAGCCAACTTTTTCACTCTCCTGTTTCACTTTCATCAAGAGGCTTTTGAGTTCCTCTTCACTTTCTGCCATAAGAGTGGTGTCATCTGCCTTTCTGAAGTTGTTGATATTTCTCCCAGCAATCTTGATTCCAGCTTGTGTTTCTTCCAGCCCAGTGTTTCTCATGATGTATACTTCATATAAGTTATATAAGCAGGATGACAATATACAGCCTTGACGTACTCCTTTTCCTATTTGGAACCAGTCTGTTGTTCCATGTCCAGTTTTAACTGTTGCTTCCTGACCTGCATATAGGTTTCTCAAGAGGCAGATCAAGTGGTCTGGTATTCCCATCTCTTTCAAAATTTTCCACAGTTTATTGTGACCCACACAGTCAAAGGCTTTGGCATAGTCAATAAAGCAGAAATAGATGTTTTTCTGGAACTCTCTTGCTTTTTCCATGATCCAGTGGATGTTGGCAATTTGATCTCTGTTTCCTCTGCCTTTTCTAAAATCAGCTTGAACATCTGGAAGTTCATGGTTCACATATTGCTGAAGCCTGGTATGGAGAATTTTGAGCATTACTTTACTAGCATGTGAGATGAGAGCATTTTTTGACATTACCTTTCTTTGGGATTGGAATGAAAACTGACCTTTTCCAGTCCTGTGGCCACAGCTGAGTTTTCCAAATTTGCTGGCATATTGAGTGCAGCACTTTCACAGCATCATCTTTCAGGTTTTGAAGCAGCTCCATTGAAATTCTGTCACCTCCACTAGCTTTGTTCATAGTGATGTTTTCTAAGGCCCACTTGACTTCACATTCCAGGATATCTGACTCTAGATGAGTGATCACACCATCATGATTATCTGTGTCATGAAGATCTTTTTTGTACAGTTCTTCCATGTATTCTTGCCACCTCTTCTTAATATCTTTTGCTTCTATTATATCTATACCATTTCTGTCCTTTATCGAGCTCATCTTTGCATGAAATGTTCCCTTGGTATCTCTAATTTTCTTGAAGAGATCTCTAGTCTCCCCCATTCTGTTCTTTTCCTCTAATTCTTTGCATTGATCGCTGAGGAAGGCTTTCTTATTTTTCCTTGCTATTCTTTGGAATTCTGCATACAGATGCTTATATCTTTCCTTTTCTCCTTTGCTTTTCACTTCTCTTCTTTGCACAACTATTTCTAAGGCCTCCCCCAGACAGCCATTTTGCTGTTTTTGCATTTCTTTTCCATAAGGATGATCTTGATCCCTGTCTCCTGTGCAATGTCACGAACCTCCGTCCATAGTTCATCTGGCACTCTATCAGATCTAGTCCCTTAAATCTATTTCTCACTTCCACT
>SJXQ01003249.1:125482-181068 GCA_006408695.1 Aepyceros melampus
TCTGTTGTTCCATGTCCAGTTCTAACTGTTGCTTCCTGACCTGCATACAGATTTCTCAAGAGACAGGTCAGGTGGTCTGGTATTCCCATCTCTTTCAGAATTTCCCACAGTTTATTGTGACCCACACAGTCAATGGCTTTGGCATAGTCAATAAAGCAGAAATAGATGTTTTTCTGGAACTCTCTTGCTTTTTCCATGATCCAGTGGATGTTGGCAATTTGATCTCTGTTTCCTCTGCCTTTTCTAAAACCAGCTTGAACATCAGGAAGTTCACGGTTCACATATTGCCTCTGCTTTAGGGGTTGTCTAATTTTGCTTCGTGATTTTGAGAGTATAATATTTTTATTTGTTCACTTCTAAATGATTTGGGCTTATTTTACTATTTTACGTTTTATATACTTGAATTGTTTGGCAACATTGTACCAATAATTGAAGGCTTGGGTAGAAAGAAATCAGCAACTGATTAGAAATGAAAGGTTTCAACAAAAACTCTTGAAAATGTTACCTCCAGAGATACCATCACGCAGTCATTATTGAAGCCCCACATCTGAAAATTTCATAATGCTTAAGTATGTGTCAAATAAAATTTGGTTCATCTGCACTGAGAAATATTATAATGCTATCTTGTAAAAGTACCTACTTGGATATTTCATGAAGTTTGTATATTGATTCCCCATGACTTTTGAAAAGCCCTTTAGAGTACTCTCACTGTCACCTTTAAATGTGTCTTTACAGCGTCCTTCTGGGAAAGCAGGATGGGGTTTAACATCTCCGTGTTAGAATTGAGGAAACAGAGTCTCCGCGAGGACAGGCATCCAGCCAGGACTCTCAGAGTCATGGAAGGCACGGTGATGGATGCTGAAGCAGGGACTGGGCCTCCTCTGGGCGGGTCTGGAAGTCGAGGTGACAGGTGCCTGGGTCAGTCTAGTTGTGCCCACTTACTGTTGACCAGCCCTGAGCTGCGCCCTGGACTACAAAGCAGTCCCCACCTCAAGCAGATATCTTTGTAATTATAAACAAACCACGCCATTCGGGAACAATATTGGACTCTCCCAGGGTGCAGAACACTTTCACATACGTGGATTACTTCATTCTAACCACAAGATTCTGAGATAAGTCATATCTCCATTCTTCAGATAAGGAAACAGAGAGGCTGTGACTTGCCACCTTAAATTAGGTAGGTATTAATTTGGCAGAATCAGAATAAAAACCCAGGTTTGTCTGACAAGCTGAGATTTGCTGATCTTATGGGCAGAGGATCTCCGCTAGCCATAGCCAGGGTCAGATGGAGCCCTAGACCATAAGGAGTACAGGGAAAGGCAAATCCGAGGAGACGGGGAGAGTTGGAGAAAGCTTCATGGAATGAGATTCTTGCCTGGTTCTGGACAAGAAAGATGGATTTACAAAGGTGGATGGAGCCAGCAGAAATCACTCTAAGCAAGCGACAAGCTGCATACTGGGAGAGATGTGTTTGATCCATGCCACAAAGGATTCAGATTCAGCATAAAGAAACCCCTAAGTCAATAAGAAAAAGATAAATCACCTATAGAAAAATGGACAACAGATAGGGAAAAGCCTTTCACCAGGGAAGAAATCCACGTGACCAATATATTTTAAGAGGGCAACATTACAGCATGGGCCAGGGCAGGGCTTTTCAAATTGAATATACATTTGAACCTCCTTAAGCTCTTGTTAAAATGCAGGTTCTGGCTTGGTAGGCCTGGATGGGATTCCATCTCTCATACATGATGAGGTCCTGCTGGTCCGAGGACCACACTTTTGAGAAGTGAGGAGATAGGTAGAGGTAATGTGTGAACTTTTCAGCCACCCACGTCTATAACGCAGCTATGCCTCCTTTCAGCTGCGAACCTTGGGCAAGTAACAATGTTTCTGTGCCTCAGTTTCCCCACCTGTGAAATGGAGATGATAATAGTCTCCATCAGTGTGGTGGAGAGGACTGAGTGGGTTAACGTATGTAACACCTGTAGGGCAGCATGTGACAAAACAAGTGTTCAGTACGTGTTAGCAGCTGGCGGTGGCCATAGGGGTTACTAGAGAAACGCAAACTGAACCACAGTGAGATAGCATTTCACACCTACCAGAGGCAGGCGGAGTCAGAAAGCCTGACACTTTCAAGACTGAGGACACAGAAACGCTTGTCACTGCTAACGGGGGTGCAAACCGGTACAGCCTCCTGGAAGAGTGAACTAGAGAAACGCAAACTGAACCACAGTGAGATAGCATTTCACACCTACCAGAGGCGGGCGGAGTCAGAAAGCCTGACACTTTCAAGACTGAGGACACAGAAACGCTTGTGTGGCCATAGGGGTTACTAGAGAAACACAAACTGAACCACAGTGAGATAGCATTTCACACCTACCAGAGGCGGGCGGAGTCAGAAAGCCTGACACTTTCAAGACTGAGGACACAGAAACGCTTGTCACTGCTAACGGGGGTGCAAACCGGTACAGCCTCCTGGAAGAGTGGTTGGGTAATCCTGGTGAAGCTGGGGGGCCCCAGCCGTGTGATTCTAGATGTGTGTGTATGTGTATTTCTAGAGAGTGTGTAAAACCTAGCCACTGGAAGCATACACGGCATGTTCAAGAAACTGGTTGGCTCTGGGGAGGAAGGGAAGGAATAATACAACTGGGGAAAAAGAGGACTACAGCTTTGCTATTCCTGACGGAAAGATGACTAAATTTTAACATTCATATCTCTGGATGGTGTGCTTCCCTGGTGGCTCAGATGGTCAAGCATTTGCCCGCAGTGCGAGAGAGCCAGGTTTGATCCTGGGCCAGGAAGATCCTCTGGAGGAGGGGATGGCAACCCACTCCAGTATTCTTGCCTGGAGAATCCCATGGACAGAGGAGCCTGGCGGGCTTGCGTCCATGTGGTGGCAAAGAGTCGGGCACGACTGAGCAACTAAGCACACAAACATGCACATCTCTGGATGGCGGATACGTGACTAGCTGTCACATTACTCTTCCAAGTTTTTTGTATTTTCTTATGTTTTTAAATTTTGTTTTTCAGGGAAAGAGACGGGGAAGAAGGGAAACATTAGAGCAAATGGACTGAGTGGGTCTGGTACAGTGTTGGGGGTTGAGTGGGGAGGACAAAGAGATCCATCTACGGGGCACCGCCTTTCTTCAGGAGTGAGGGGGAAAGTTTAGAGAGAGATGAGAAAGCTGAAACTCAGGTTAAGTGACGCTATGGAGACACAAAAGCAGCTCCCTAAGGCTCCCTCTGTCTCTCAGACCTCTGCCAGGTTGTTGATGTCATCCATTCCCAGTGTCCCGGCCATGTGTACTGACGGCCGTTTGCTAAATGCATAAGCTCATGTGCTGCCCACCCCACAGACATACAGTGCCCCGCAAAACCCATAGAGGAAGGAGCTCTAGAGGCCAGTCCCTGACTCAGGGTGACCCGGGTGGGTCTCTTCCTCTGAGGGATAAGGTGGAAGGGATCTCACGGTTATTGAGCACCTGCTCTCGGCTGCGGGCTTGCCAAGTGACCAGGACAGTGTGCTTTACTTTTGTGGAATAAAGAAGAAAAGAACACTTTTATTGAGCACCTACTATGTATCCAATCTTGACTCTCACTTGACCACTGAGGGGAGAGACCCAGAGAGGTAGCTACTACTAATAACTATCAAGGATCAAGGCCCTACTGTGTGCCCAGCACCATGGGGCCTCTTCAACACCAAATGGTCAGCTCCGAGGGGGGTCTCCTGTTAGGGGCAATAGCAGATGAGGCAGCTGAGGTGACATGAGGTCGGGTGGTTCAGCCAAACTGGGATCCCGCACAGATAGAAGGCATGAGGCAGGGTTCAAGTTCAAATTAGGGTCCCTTGGCTTGCAGAGCCCCAGTATCTTTTTGCTCCACACTGGCGCTCATTTATTTCAAGCCTGCTTCATGAAGGGCCTGGTGTGGAATAACGGCCTCCTTTTCCCATCTGTCCCGAGAGGGATCAGCACTTAAGGGCTTTCAGGCTTTGAAGTACGACCTTCACCTGGCCATGGACCCCGAGACGCTCCTGTGACCCCTCCTGCCCAACCTGTGCTGTGCAAATATTTGAGAAGCAGCTGCTTGGCTGATCGACCAGGACGCTTCTCCTTGCCAGCTTTCTCGCTATCTCCCTGGTTACCCGAGTTTACAAGGGAGCCACCAACCAAGGCTGCAGGGAATGTGGGCTTTAGATTTATGCTGCGTCTCCTACTATGTCTCCCTCCCAAGGTACACCCACCCCGGGCTTCAACCACACTTTCTGTCCCCCACGTCCCATCGGGACCTCTACCCTCCTGCGCCCTCTCCTTGCACCTTCCCTTCACCCGCCCATGGAAATCCCATCCTCCTTCAAGCACCCAGGACACCTCATTCACCTCGTTGGTCACCTGGCTGTGCGAGCTGCTGGGATACAGGTGCTGGTCTGACTGATGGACCAGCACAGAGCAGGCTGCTCTGAAAATGTGAGTGGACTGTACGGAAGAGACCTGAACTGACCCGACCTGGGTTCTTCCCAAAGCGCCTGTTGTGTGCCTGCTGCTGGGCTGACCTCTGGGGACACATGCTCCTGCCCCTTCCCTCAGATATAGTCTCTGGGGACAGAGGAGTGGTCACGCTCTTCTTTTTATGTGTCCAGACCTTGTCTTCTAAGTGCAACTGCAAGCTTTTGGAGGGCAAGGGTCAGAGCTGTGCTTGCTTTTATGTCCTCTACAGAGCAGGGCACCTAGTGTTAGTCACTCAGTCATGTTCAGCTCTTTGCAACCCCATGGACTGTAGCCTGCCAGGATCCTCCAGGCAGGAATACTGGAGTGGGTTGCCATTTCCTTCTCCAAGGGATCTTCCCGACCCAGAGATTGAACCTGGGTCTCCCATGTTGCAGGTAGATTCTTTACCATCTGAGCCACCAGGGACCTTAGTAGGTCCCCAATAAGATTTTCTTTCATTATTTCAAAAGCCAGAAAAAATCCAGGAGCAAAATCAGTTAAAGGTGTCACTATCATTTCCAGATTGGCACATAGTAGACGCTCAATAAAGACAAATATTAGCTAGAACCTTTACAGCACTTACTATGTACCAAGCCCTGTTCTGATCCAGTACCTAGCTCAGTTCTCTCAACAACTCTAACGTAGGCATTGGAGCCCCGTTTCCCACATGAGGAAAACAGGCACAGAGAAGTAAAGGGGCTTCTCAGTGTGGCCCAGCTGAAAAGTGGTGGAGCTGGGATTCCAGCCAGCATCCTGCAGGTTCAGAATGAACAATCAGTTGACACTATGGAAAGAGCGCCAATTTTGGCAGCAAATAGATGTGGGCTGACATAACAGCTCCACACAAGGGGACCTGGCCTTTTCCTTCTCTGAGCTTCAGTTTCCTCATCTGTAAAATAACAGTTGTCTTGAGTAATGAAATAATGGCCATGAAGGGCCTGCTTTGGCTTCTGCCCTATGGCAGGAACTCAGTAAGCAGGTGTCCGTGTCTCCTTCCCCATCTCCTGAGGAGACAGACTCATGGAAGGACACGGGGCTTAGGGGATGGAGCAGAGACCTGGGGCCCTCGTCCCGACTGCCACTCACCAGCTACTGGATGTGGGCCAGGCCCAGGCGTTTGGTGGGGTGGGTCCACAGGCAGAGCTGAGAGCCTCTCAGTGGGCTTGGGAGCGCCCTGCTCCAGGGAAGCCCGTCCTACCCCAGCACCCCAGTGAAGAGGGACCACTTGTAGGGCTCAGGGCAGGGGACTGGCTGCTCCATCACTGGCTTCCCACCCCACACAGCGGACTGCAGCCCTTGCTGCTGCTCACGCCGAGGGGCCTGCCTCTCAGCCTTCCTGATGCTCCTGCTGACCACTCTTGCAGCTCTGATCGCCCTGGTCGCCATCCTCGGACCCCCACCTCGCACACCAGGTCAGGGTGGGCAAGAGAGAGTGGGTCAGACTTGTTGGGAGGGTAGAGGGAACACAGAGCGATGGGGGAAACTGATCCTGCCTGGCTTCTCCACAAAGTGACTTCTGAACAGTTCCTTAGGGTGCATGTACAGATACACGCTGCACTGACAAGCGCACGTCTCTGAGCTTCCATCTGCACATCTGGAGCTGGAGCCTCTGAAGTGGACCCAGCTATGATGCCACCTCCTCCAGGAAGCCTTCCCCTGCCTGCCTTGTTTAGGAGCCTTGTTTCAGCTCCCAGTGCTCTCACACTGCCTCTCCCCCAAGCCCGATCACCCAGAGTGGTGTTGTCCTTCTGTGTGTATGACTCCACCACAAAGGACAGGGACCTTCCAGTACATCCCTGAGGCCAGGCAGCCTTCAGCAGTGAGCCCCAACACCAAACATGACCTCGTGGAACTAACAGTTTGCAGAGCGACACGGAGGTTAACCCAATAAGCACTTTAAGGCAGGCTTAGTGGGAGCTCTGAGAGTCTGGGCTGGGGCTCTGGCCAGTCCAGAGGTCAGGATGGGCACCTTGAGAAGTGAACGGCACTGAAGCATGAAGGGAAAGCGGGGTTGGTTGATGGAGGGGGTGGTGGGAAAAGCATCCAGGCACAGGGAACAGCATGTGTGGGGTGGAAGGAAATATGAGGAGAAGGTCAGTGGACTCGATGGATGGGGCAGCGGGTAGGGCCCGGGGCCCAGGGCCTCGAAGGCTGTACTGGGGAAGGAGGTCACCATCTAGAGAGCCTTGGGAAGGAACTAGCTGCAGGTGGGATGTCACCAGACCTACCTTTCTGAGAGATGTCTCTGTTGCCTAGCAGGAGGTGCTAAGGGCACACAGTGAGAATAGGGGTAGAATCCACGACACACTCGTGCCTGTGCGTGGACACTGCGGGTAGATGTGAACACACGAAGGGCTGCCTCCATGCGTTCACCTGTGTGTCTGTGTACATGTGTGCAAGCATCTGTGTGTATGCACATGTTTGTATGTGCAGGTACATCTCTGTGTGTGTTTGCCCTTGTGTGTGCATGTCTGTGTTTGTGCAAGTGTGTCCAAGCGTGTATGTCTGTGGGCAGTTGTGTGTGTGTGACAATGCGCCTCTGAGAGCCAGCCCCCTCACACTAGCGGAGGCAGTTCCAGGAGATGAGCTGTGATTCACATGCGCACAGACCCACATAAGCTCGCCCCCACCTCCAACCCACACACACGTGTGTCTGCGTGCACAACCCGCAGAGCTGGACCTCCAGGTTCCTCTGACAGTTTCTGTCCCCTAATTCTTTGGAGCAGCCCCAGGGCTGGGTGCTCCACACAGTGGAAGAGAGGGAAGACTCCCAGAGGGACAGACACTCAGACGGTCCCCACCACTCTGGGCACTGCGGAGGCAGGAAGCAGAGAGGCAGCAGCCTGGTTATTAGCTGTGTGGCCAGGCCTCTCGAACCTCACCGAGTCTTACTTTTCTCATCTGTAAAATGGGGCTAGTGATGGCGTGTCACAGGAGGGTTCAGGGAAACAATAGAATAAAAATGTGAAGGTGTTTGCAGCCTGTACAGCTGTCCCAGATATAAGGACTGTGGCATAACGGTCGCTAGCTGGCCCCAGGATGTTGCCTCTAACACCCTCACCTGCACCAGGAGCCCTGCCATGGAAACTCCATCACTGACTCGAGGCCTGTCCTGAGGAGCTTCCCGTGAGATGGTTGTTCAATAGACATGGGAACCATGACTTTCTCTGCACTCTCTCTAGGCTTATTCACACAGGGACTTTTGTGTAATCTCCCCAGCAGTCCCACGGGGTGTGTGCTATGCTCCCCACTTTGCAGACAAGGAACCTGAGGCACAGAGAGGTCAGGTCACCTGCCTGTGGTCACACAGCCGGCAAGTGGTTGAACTGGGGCTTGCAAGCCATCTTCGATGCCAAGCTCAGGGTCCTCCCTGTGGCCCCAGCCCCTCGCTCCAGCTCAGGTGGGGCTCAGTGGGGAGAATCTGGTGATGCCCTTGTGAACACCACCCTTGACCCTTCCGGGGCTCACCCCACCCACTCAGGGGCGCAGGCCTGTGTGACGCAGATGAACAGGACGGGCTTCCTATGCAACGACCGGAGCAGCTGCATCCCGGCCAGCAGGGTCTGTGACGGCATTCGCACCTGTGCCCACGGCGAGGACGAGGAGGAGGCCTTGTGCCGTGAGTACCTACACCAGGGCCCCTTGGGAGTTGCCCCAACTCCAGCTCTCCCTGCAGCCAGACTGAAGCTCGACCACCCTGAACGTACCAGGCACCCATTTGCTTATATGCCTTTGGTTGTAGTGCCAGGAACATTTTCTCCCACCCTGTCCCAGTCACATGCACACACATATGCCCACACAAGGGAATACCTCCATTCTGGGTCTGGAAAACTTTATGCAACCCTCACGGCAGAGTTCAATTGTTACCTCCTCCAAGAAGCCTTCTCTGATTCCCAGATTAAATGCTGCTGCTGCTAAGTCGCTTCAGTTGTGTCCGACTCTGTGCAGCCCCATAGACAGCAGCCCACCAGGCTCCCCCGTCCCTGGGATTCTCCAGGCAAGAACACTGGAGTGGGTTGCCATTTCCTTCTCCAATGCATGAAAGAGAAAAGTGAAAGTGAAGTCGCTCAGTCGTGTCCGACTCTTAGCAACCCCATGGACTGCAGCCTACCAGGCTCCTCCGTCCATGGGATTCTCCAGGCAAGAGTGTTGGAGTGGGTGCCATTGCCTTCTCCACAAACTAGATGAAGTTCCCTTTACTGGACTCTCATAGCCCCTATTGTGCCGTGAGTACCTACACCAGGGCCCCTTGGGAGTTGCCCCAACTCCAGCTCTCCCTGCAGCCAGACTGAAGCTCGACCACCCTGAACGTACCAGGCACCCATTTGCTTATATGCCTTTGGTTGTAGTGCCAGGAACATTTTCTCCCACCCTGTCCCAGTCACATGCACACACATATGCCCACACAAGGGAATACCTCCATTCTGGGTCTGGAGAAACTTTATGCAACCCTCACGGCAGAGTTCAATTGTTACCTCCTCCAAGAAGCCTTCTCTGATTCCCAGATTAAATGCTGCTGCTGCTAAGTCGCTTCAGTTGTGTCCGACTCTGTGCAGCCCCATAGACAGCAGCCCACCAGGCTCCCCCGTCCCTGGGATTCTCCAGGCAAGAACACTGGAGTGGGTTGCCATTTCCTTCTCCAATGCATGAAAGAGAAAAGTGAAAGTGAAGTCGCTCAGTCGTGTCCGACTCTTAGCAACCCCATGGACTGCAGCCTACCAGGCTCCTCCGTCCATGGGATTCTCCAGGCAAGAGTGTTGGAGTGGGTGCCATTGCCTTCTCCACAAACTAGATGAAGTTCCCTTTACTGGACTCTCATAGCCCCTGTGCTTACCTGTGTCCCAGCCCCAGTCACATTCACTGTCAATCTCGTTTGGCACGTTTGCCCCCCATGAGACTGTGAACGCCTCTGAGGCAAAGCTAGTCTGCTTCATCTTGGGGCCCCGGGCCTGGCACAGGGCTCTGCACAGAGAAATATCTGGAATGATTTGTTGAATAAATGATGAAATTAGTGAATCAACCAACGAATGGATGGGAAGGTCTAACCCCAGACCTTGGACCTGACAGTTCTCAAGAGAGAGGAGTGTGGCAGTTGCCACAGAGGAGGGAAAGAGATCGGTGAGTTGGAGTGGGTAGGGCGGGGTAGCTTATGAGGGGAGGGTCATTGCGTCGTGAGCCCTCAAGACCAGAAGAGGCCTTAAATTCATCTAGCCCATGTTCCAGCTCATGCCCCAATCCCCTCTGCCTCCCAGCCTCTGCTTGCGCACTCCCAGGATAGAAGCTCACTACAACTCGAGGCAGCCACTGCTCTCACTCTGGTTTTCCAATGGGGACGTCTCCCTTGTACTGAGTTTAGGGCTACCTCCCAATAGCACCCTTGACTGGTCCAACTGTAACCTCTCATCAAGCCCTGCCCTCCAAGAACCACATGTCAATTTGTTTCCCATGATGGTGGCACTGCATGGATTGGAGATTGCTTTGTTGTCCCGCATGAGTTTCCTCTTCCCTGAACTACCCTCTGAACTCCCAGTCACCCCGTTGTGATTGGTCTTTCCCACTCCACCAGCATCCACAGAACACAAACCAACTGCCCATGTCCCTCTCCCTGGACTAGCTCCAGAAACATCCGTGACACTTCTGGCAGGCTCTGGCCAGTCCAGAGAACAAAGACTTTTCCCCTCCTAAGTCTGGGTTGTATCTCTAGTGATGTGGCCTGAGTCTGTGTTAATTTTTGGTAACCCTGTCACACTGCTGTCTAACACAGATCCACTTTCAAGAAGGGTGTCTGATTCCCTCTCACAAAACATGTGAACCCACATCCCCTGAGTTCCGGGATCCAAGTGCAAGACTTCACATTTATTCTTTGTAAAAATTATGTATTTTATTTATTTATGGCTGTGTTGGGTCTCCATGGCTGGTCTGGCTTTTCTCTAGTTGCAAAGAGCAGATGCCACTCTCTGGTTGCAGTGCTTGGGCTTCTCACTGCAGTGGTCTCTCTTGTTATGGAGCACAGATTCTAAGAGCAGGGGCTTCAGTAGTTGCAGCCCATGGGCTCAGTAGCTGTGGCTCTCGGCCTTACAGCACCGGCTCAATAGTTGTGGCTCACAGGCATAGTTGCTCCATGGGATGTAAAATATTCCCAGATCAGGGATCGAATCCATGTCTCCGGCATTGGCAGGTGATTTCTTTACCGGTTAGCCACCAGGGAAACACCACATTTATTCTTGTGTTCCAGTTGGAGGAAGCTTCCTGAAGGTGAAGGAACTTGAACCTGGACTTGCAGGTGGGATGGTTTTGGACAGGTGTCAAGAAGGACATTTCTGGAGGGAGGAGCAGAGTAAGACATGGTGTGGATGGGAAGGAGCAAGAGCTGAGTAGGAGTGAGGAAGGGAGGAGCAGCTCTGGGCATCCTGTTGGATGAACAAAGAAAGAACCCTCCTCTCCCCTTGACTGACCTCCTCCCTAGGAAACATTCTTCTTGTGTTCTCCTTGTGCCCTTCCTGGATGCTCAGTGATCTTGGGTTTGTCAGCTGCCAGGCTGGTCAGGACAATCTACCTCTGTTTAGCTGTGAGACACCTGCAGCCTGAATGTGCCAGCCTGCCCGTACCTGAACAGCAGCCAGATGTGGACTTGCTCTGCTTCATCTCTCCCTCTGTAGGAGCTGTGCCCCAGAGCCTCCCTGGCTTTCTCGTGGCTCATTGTGGAGACCCTGCTTCCTGGATCTACTCAGACCAAATGTGTGATGGGATCAACAACTGCGGGGACTGCTCAGATGAACTGAGCCCGGTGGGGGTCTGGGCACAGGCTGGGCTGGGCAACTGGCCAGGCAGCGGGCAGAGGGCAGAAGTTAACAAGAGAATCTCTGGGCTTCCCCCTGCGTCCCCTGTTTTCATTCTGGGTACATGTTTTCCACTTCTGCTGGAATGCCTCAAGTGCCAGGGTGCTCATTCCCACTGCAAGTGGTTCCTTCTGGAGAGTTAGTTATTCTTCTGTGGTGGGGAGCTTAGTTTCAAGGTCTCAAACGAGGAAGCCAGGGAGCCCAGAGGGCAGTCACAAGAACAGTACATACGTAGCCCAGCTGGGGTTTGAACCTGGGCTTCCCTCATCTCCTCTGCACCACCCAACAATCCTGTGAGGAAAGCAGGGCAGAAATCACTGGCCCCAATTTATATGTAGGTAAACTGAGGCCAGAGGAGAGAAGTGACTTAGTAAAATGAGTGATAAAGAGGGAGCTTGGGTATGAACCCAGGTCTCCCATCACTAAGATTTGAGTTATTTCACTGCCCCAGAGTTTGCTTCCAATCTCTTCCCTGGCATTCAACCCACAAATATGTTCTGAGCACTGCTGGGGGCTGGCCTGGTCCTGCTGGGAAGCAGCCAGGGGCAAACATACGTCCTATCCCCAGGACTTACATCATGCTAGTGACTAAAGGTAGTGCCAGGGGTCCTGGAGAGGTTTTTGTTGTGGGGGAAGGGAGAAGAAATCATCAAGGGAGATTTCTCAGAAGAGACTGTTTTCAAGCAGGCCTTAAAAAATGGTCAGGGTTTCACCAGGCAGAGGCTGGGTGTGCAGCAGGGACCGCTGGAGGCCCAGGTCCAGGGTAAAGGAGGGAGGCCTGTGAGGTTCCCTCAGGGAGTCGTAAGTGGGCTGGTGGGACCAAATTTAGGGTGAGAGAGGAGGATGGGAGGTGACGGGCACCCGTTAATATTTGAACACTGACCGTGGGCCTGGCACTTGCCTATCTTTCTTAGTAACAACCTCGAGCAGATGAGGAAACAGGCTCAGACAGGGTGAGAGACTTGCTTGGGTCACACGCAAAGTCACACAGAAGTTTAGCCCTTCTGGATGGCACATATATGATGTATATGCCACTTCCTGCCGCTTTGGCACCTAAGGCAGATATTACCAGGCTTGGGTGCAGCCTCAGTGCTTTTCTCAGCTCAGTAATCCTAGCGGGGCCCACTGACGGCTCACATGAGATGTACATGAGGCAGGGTATCTGTCACCCTGCCACAAGGATGCCACCCCGGGAGGCTCTGAGCTGAGCTGGGGAGTCTAGATCCTCTCTTCTGCAGGAAATAAGGAATACAGTCAACCTGTGTCAGATAGGGTAGGGCTGTGGGGGCTATGGCCAGTTGCAGGGCTAAGGAGTGGCCTGATGGATGGGGCATTCCAGCTGTTCTTCTGTCTTCCCAGGGATTGCCTGCCCACCCTGCGGCCCTGGGTGGTGGCGCTGCCCCTCGACTGTCTTCAGATACTGCAGCTGTATCCCCAGGAGCCTCTGCCATGATCGTGTGCAGCATTGCTCCGACTGGTCCGACGAGTACTCCTGTCCTGGCTCTTGACCGAATCACCCAGGCCAGAGTGGGCTGCTGGCTGGAATGGTGTTGATAACCCTTCACATGTGCTATGAATCCAAGAACAGAAAGGAGTCTTTGCGATCACGTAGAAGAATCTACACACCATTGTCTCTGAATAGGAATTGCCTCTCCTGCTTTCAATTTTCATCCTCTGCTTGAATTCTTCCAGGGATGGGGGCTTATTACCACGTTAGGCAGCTCCTAACAAAGATGAGGGAAATCTGCTTCCGTGATTTGCGGCCTGCCTCTGGCAACACACAGAGGAAATCTGCTCCTTTGCTCCAAGACAGGCTTATAGATACTGACCTTGTCACTCCTTGGAGAAAAAATAAGTTTGGGGCTTGAACACCAAGCTGAGAAGTTTAGCCCTTCTGGATGGCACATATACGATACATAATGCCACTTCCGGCTGCTTTGGTACCTAAGGCAGATATTGCTAGGTCTGGATACAGCCTCAGTGTTTTTCCCAGCTCAATAATCCAGTGGGGCCCACTAATGGATCACATGAGATGTACATGAGACAGGGTACTTGTCACCCTGCCACAAGAAAGCCACCCCAGGAGGCTCTGAGCTGTAGTAAGAACAGCTTGAGAAGCCCCTCCTCAACCCCGTCCATCCCCTCTCCTCTGGACCACTTCCACCCTCACCCCAAGACCATATGCCCAACCAAACAGCCCAGGTTCCTTCAAGTAGGGATTGTATTTCAATCCCAAAGCCTGAGTGAACCAGCTGTTTCTTGGCATACATTCCAGTTTTACAACACCCAGGCAGGCAAGGATGGATATATCCATTAAACAGATGAGGAAACTGTGGCCCCCAGGATCGAACAGCAAAGTCAGGCTCAGAAGTGGGACTCAAACACGGTCCATGGTGTCCCAACCCCAAAGTCGTTTCTGCTACCAATGTGACCCTATCTTGGCCAGGGTGGAGGCAGAGTCTCTGGGTTTGAAAATGTAGCTTGAGGGTCAGAAAGTGTCCCACCCTTACACTGAAAGATGGACTTGGAATCTGGCTAATAAGAGGGTTCCTGTTGATGGAGACAGACATATCCCTATTGGAAATTAATATAATCAGTTCTATGTATAGTCTTCTGTGAGATTTGAATTCAAAATGGACATCTGAGGAACAGGTGAGCTCCAGTTCATTCATTGCCACCTGAGTCAATTCATTTGCTCACTGAACAGTCTCTGTGTGCCTGTTCTGTGCCAAGCCCAGTGCCAGGCACCCAGAAGTGAAGAGACCTGGACCCCAGCGCCCAAGGAGAAGAAGGTGTCATGGAGGAGGCCCCTCACACTGGAAGGACGGGTGGGGCAGCAGGAAGTGCTAAGCTGAGGGCACCAAGGAGGGGACTTGGAGAGCCAGGATGTAACCATATTTCTGACAGATGAACTGAGGGCCAGCTCGCGGAACAGGACACCTCAGAGATCCCACCCGAGCGAGGCTCAGCCCTGGGTTCTGGCACCTTTGGCTGAGTTTCTCTCCAAGGGCAGCACAAATGGGGCACAGCCGGCATGCTCGAGGCATCCTCGGTTCCGAAGACTGATCCAGAGGAACTGACTGAGGCTTCAGGAGGAAGAAATGAAAAATCACCTGGACAGCGTGCCAGGCGGGCTATAAACCATGGGGTAACAAAGAGTCGGACACAACTGAGCGAGTAAGCACAACACGAGAACAACAAAAGGTCCAGCAGCTCACGCCCAGTGTTCACATGCCAACATGTTCCCGATGCCCGGAGCACTGGTTGTTGAAAACAAGGTCACCGAGGAGAAGCCATGGGAACAAGAGCCTACGCTAGCTCCCACTGAAACCACACCACTTAGATGAGGGCTCACACTCAGCCAAAGCCCAGGCTGGCACTTGAGCCCACTGTCTTTTAATTGAGGTCACACGCCAGGTCTCAGGACTTAATGAAGCTCAGGTCCTTTAGGTCTCTTCACAGAAACAATTCAAGGATAGGTAAGAAGTGAGTTTATTTAGAGAGATTCATATTCTACAGACAGAATGCGGTCCATCTCAAAAGATGAGAGTGGCCCTGGGAGAAACACACTCTACACACAGAGCGTGAGCCATCTCAGAAGGGGAAGGGCCTGAAACATGGGGTGGTTAGTTTTTATGGGATGGGTCATTTCATAGGCTAACAAATGGGAGGATTATTCCAACTATTTTGGGAAAGGGGAGCTTTCCAGGAATTGGCCCACCATCCACTTTTTGACCTTTCACGGTTAACCTTGGAACTGTCATGGCACCTGTGGGTGTGTCATTTAGCACATGCTAGTGTGAGTATACAGTGAGGTCCACTGGAAGTCAAATCTTCTGCCAAATTGGACCTAACAGTTCCAGTCGATCTATGTTGTATCCTCAAGGGCTATGCCATTCTTTTAAAGGTTATGCCCTGACTCCTTCCCTCCTGTTTCAATACCAGTCAGCCTCAGTGTTTCAATTGCAGGAGAGGCCCAGTTCCCGCCAGGGGCTGGTGGTGCAAAGGTTGGCCCCTATGGAAGAGAGATGGGGAGACCTCAGTGGTCATTCAGTCCTGAGCTTCTTCAGTTGGCTGCAGCTTTCTCAGAAAAATGCTTAGAGGCACTCAGTTGCACATAATTCTATCCTCCACTCCCAATCAAGCCCATCCATGGGCCTTTACAGGAAGAGGGGCCCCTTCCCAGGGCCTGAAAGTGGGGTCCTGCCTAACACTCAGAAATGAGTTGTCTGAGAAGGCCCACAAACTGACAAAGCAAAAAACTTGATTGTGAATGGGCCCCAGGATGGAGAGCAATAGGGAGCCCAGGAGGACTGCTCTGCCAGTTGTACAATGGTAATGGGGCTAACTTCTGGGCTGTCTCTGGCCAGTCATTGTGTTTGGCCCATATTTGGTCTGACTCAGGGTCCTTACTGATAGGACCTCCTGTTGTGAGACAACTCATGAGCAAGTTATCCTTGTGTCTGGCCAAGGTGGAGGTTTTCAGTCAACCGTTCCTAACAGGCCCGTGGGGTTAAGATGTTTCCGTTTATAGGATGAAGAAACCAAAGCTGAGGCCAACTTGCCTGAGTCCATTCAGCATGTCAGTAGCAGGGGGAAGCCAAAACCCAGCTTTCTGGGTGCACACGGTTGACACTTGCTGAGTGCTCACTACTAACCAGGCATTGTGCAAGAACTTTACCTCTCATCCTCCAACAAGGCTCTGAGGGTGGTACAGTGTTTATGCGAGGTTTAGAGAGGCCAGGCAGCCTGTTGAAGGGCGCACGACTGGTGAGCACAGAGGCAGGGAAATAGAATCCTGTGGGGTCGCCCAGATCAAAGGCCTTTCTGTGCCTCACCCCCTCATTTCTCAGTTGGTCTCCTAGGTCTTTCCTGAGTTACAAAGAGCAGACTCAAGCAGTTACTATTAATAACTAGGGATGTGAAGAATATAGAAACAAAGGAACAGCAGTTAAACAAGAAAAATAATGAGAAAACAAGAAAAGTTAAGAAAGAAAAGTAATAATAGCTCAGGGATAAAACAGAGTCCTACTTCCTCCTCAAGGCATAAATGTAACAGTCTGATGCCTATTTTTGAGCTGTTCTGTAGCAACTAAGACCCGCACACTCAGATGGAGGCTGCTGGCCACACTGAGCACAAGCACTAGCCCCTAGACTCTCCAGAACCAGAGGGTGGATGGTGGAGATTCCTGGAACACCACACTGTTACTTCACAACCTACCAAGGGAAAGAAAGTCAGGAATCCTGGAGCCTTCATCCTCAAATGTTGCCTTTAAAAATGCTCCCCTGTAGAAACAAAATGCTCCCCTGAAAGCCATTGGGGAGTTCGGGTCTTTTGAGCCTAAGCTGCCTGTTCTTGCTTGGCCATGCAATAAACCTTTCTTTGCTCTAAACTCTGACACTTCCATTCATCTGGCCTTACTGTGCCTCGGGCTTGTGGACTTGGGTTTGACAACACCTGGAGTCTGGACACTTAGCTGTGGCAGTTGGCTGTTTCATGCTAAGTTTCAAGAGGTCTGGGAAGCTTCCAGTGGCAGTGACCCCTGAGCAGGGCCACGGAGGAGACAGAGACAGGACAGACCAGGCTGAAGAGCTGCAGGGTACCAGTGCAAGGTGTCGGAAGCCAGAGCGAGGAATCCCACCTGTGACAGGGTCGCATGGCAAACTCAGATGGCAGGGCATCTGAGTCATCGGATTTCTCCCTGGTTTTTCCCGAGCATCTACCCCAAGAATAAAAATTTTTCTGTATTTGTCTTTTTCTCCGATATTCTCTGCCAGTTTCTCGGGAAGAGTTAATTCAAAGCTTTGGTTTCCTGCATTTGAAAGTGTTTCAGCCCAACCCCCCTTTGATAATGCTTTAGCCTGCCTAAACAGGGTCCCCTGACTTTTTGCAAGCTTGTGAATTGCTCACAACCTCCCAAATGTGGAAGGCACAAAAACCTAAAAGTATCTTAAAGTTTCAGAGTCTTTTCAAATTTATATTGGTGACAGGATTTCACGGTTGACTCAATGATTGCTGCCAGACCTCCTTATTTCTTATCTCTCAGGCACCCGGGAAGATGTAATCTATATAAATGGGATATGGAAAAAGGGATATGTAGTAGTTTTGATATTAGCAATACTGAACTTTTGAGTAAATTACTTTTCTTCTGCTATAAATCACTGTACTTCCTTTTATTACAAACTGCTGTATTCTTATTTAATGTTTTCTGAGAGTGGCATTCAGACTTTGGAAAGATTAACACAAATAAGTCTTCTGGTTAACAAAAACTTCATCAGAAGAGAGCCATAGAAATGTTAATAGGCCTCTTGGCCAGAAGATAGTGTAAACCACCTGAGACTTTTGTAACAGGAGAGTATGCAAAAAAGAAAGCCTTGTCTCAATGAGGGTCGGGACTGCTACTTCTGCGTAACTCTGCATATTCTATTATGTATAATTTGGGGTATATAAGTTGATTCTGAACAATAAACTCTCTCTTGGAGCCTTACACTAACGCTGGGCTTCCCCATGTCGTTCTTTTCTTTTTCTCCCCTTTTTCGGCTGAATTCCCATCTGGGGCGCGGAGGCTCTCCGTGTCTACTTACCTGTCCCGGCTGCTAAGATCTGTAGGAGAGAGAGCCCAGGGCGGGGCACTCTCCGATATTCAAACGGACGCCGGTGGCCTAACGTAGATGGTGCAAACCTCTTGTCTCGAGGTTTTATTGGCTTTCCACGTAAACCAAGTTATTCAGCCTTCTTTTCTTCCACTAATTTTCTACTATACTATTCTATCCTGAGCTATCCTGTTCTCTCCTATCCTTTCCTATCTCGCCCGCTCTGTCCCCCCTTTGAATATCCCTGGATCCACCGGGGCTGGTCCCCGGCAGCAAGGAGGGAGCCCAAATGCATGAGAAGCAGCCCCTCGGGGCTGGAGTATAAAGAAGTCTTGGATTCTGAGCAGGAGGGGTGAACCTGACCCTGGATACGCAGGGTGCTGGCAGAGATTTTCAGCAGAGCAAAACACATTTGCTTCCTTTTTCTGGAAGAGAGGCTGCAGAGGCTTTCCTCTGTGCATGGATGTCATGACCAGACTACTTTGCAGGCAGGAGGGGGAGAGGAAGAGCCAAAAGGTGAATTCCCCTGGGAAACAGTAAAGCTTCCAGCAGAAGAAAGGGCAGGGCCTTTAATGGGTATGTTGACAGAAGGAAAATATACAACTAAAAGTTGCAAGTTGTTTTACTCAGGGACCTTACTGAAAACTATAGTCAAGAGACAGCCTCTCAGAAGGGTCTGAGGAACCTCTCCGAAGAGATAAGGGAGGAGCCCAGATACACAGATTTTTTGTTTTTTTTTTTTTCTTGCTGGGAAGACAAACAAACACATGTAGTTGAACATCAAAAGATTACTGCTAATCACAAAGAAAAGACATTTCAAATGAATGACTTTGGCACTTTCTATACATGGGAAGATACGAGACTCTGGGTTCAATGAAATCACTCTTTACATATGCATCATACCTGTCTCGGGCCAGTATCCAAAGCACAGAGTATTTCCTGGTTTTCTCCATTCTGGATTCCCCTCACGGTGCACCATAGGTGGGAGGGTGCAGTGGCTAATGGCTTGATCTTTACAGAAATGGTATGTATAGTGGGCATCATTCTTTGTTTACTGGAATGGCAGGCAACAGTCCCTGTCTACAAATATTAGCAACATTTTCTAGCATTTAGTACATGCCAAGCACTATTGCAAACTACTATGTCTTAGCTCTTGTCCCTCATTTTATCTTATCCTCATAAAGGAAACTGGCTTGGTATTTGTACTTCACAGGGGCTAAGACAGATGAAGTTGCTGGGCTAAGACCACACACTTTCTAAAGGGTGGTTCCAGGATCAAACCTTGATAGGCCCAAGCCCAGAGCCCACTACCCCCACTCCTTGATGGCTCACTCTTTCTTAGCCAGGACTCCCTAGAAGAGAAAGCTGGAGCCTATGCCAGGGGAGGTAGCCTGTCAACAGGCGGTGGCTGGTGCTGACAGAAGAATGGTGTTTGTTCTTTTCTGGTTTATTGGTTCTTCTTTTCAGAAAGAAGCAGGTGCTGTAGCAACCTCCTAAACAGCATTCCATAAGCTAGTCCAGGAAGACGCAGAGCCCAGGGTGATTAGCCAGGCCCCTCCCTTGGTTCACATCAGCAGAGCAGGGGATTTAATGCCACAGCCTGCAGAGAGAACTCAGGCAGCCAGCGTCAATATTTGCCATGTCCCAGCCTCCCTGGCCTCAGCTCCAAGATCAGTATGTTAAGTACAACAGATTCTTCTCTGTGCAAATACACAGGGATAGATGAATGAAATTTAAAATGGCTCAGGCTTCGCCACAGGGTCTGGACTGGAAATCTGGCCTGGTTTAACCTTCTGCCATCCTGTTTGCCTGGGGCTCTCCGTTCATCCTTAGATTCACCGAACCACATACATCAGAGCTGGTAAGAAGCTCAGAGTCCAGCCAGATTTCTGGTAGGAAGACACTGCTTCCTGGAGAAGTAGAGAGAGAGGGGACCAGCCCAAACTGGCACTCCCTGGTAGCCGTCTCTGGGATTCTGAGGGCCACCCAGCAACTCCAGGCCAGGCAGAAGCTATTTTTCTTCTAAAAAGAGTGATTTCTCTTCTAAAAAAAGTGATTTCTCTTTTTTTAAAAAGTTATTTAAAAAACAAAACACACATTTATAGTTATATTTACATTTAGTGAAATATACAGATCTTAAGTGCATAGTTCAGTGAGTTTTATTTTTTTTTTTAATTTGGCTTCGTTGGGTCAGTTGTGACGTGGAGGATCTCTCACTGTGGCTCATGGACTCTCTGTGGCACGAGTCTCAGTAGTTGCGGTGTACAGGCTTAGTTGCTTCATGGCTTGTGGGAACTTAGTTCCCTGACCAGGGAACAAACCTGTGTCCCCTGCATTGCAAGGTGGATTCTTAACAACTGGACCATCAGGGGGAGTCCCTCAGTGAGTTATTTTAAAAACAAAAAACAAAAAACAGGTGTATTGAAGTATGATTGACAAACAGTGAGCTATACATATTTAAAATGTACACTTTCATAAGTTTTGGCACACATATATACACATGAAACTATCACATAATTTCATGTCCATCGTGAACATGTCCATCACCCTCAAGAGTCTTTGTGCCCCTTGGTAATCCTTCACTCTCACCCCACCTTTTTTTAGACAACCACTGCAGAGTACATCATGAGAAACGCTGGGCTGGAAGAGGCACAAGCTGGAATCAAGACTGCAGGGAGAAATATCGATAACCTCAGATATGCAGATGACACCACCCTTATGGCAGAAAGTGAAGAAGAACTAAGGAGCCTCTTGATGGAAGTGAAAGAGGAAAGTGAAAAAGTTGGCTTAAAGCTCAACATTCAGAAAACTAAGATCATGGCATCAGTCCGATCACCTCATGGGAAATAGATGGGGAAACAGTGGACACAGTGGCTGACTTTATTTTTCTGGGCTCCAAAATCACTGCAGATGGTGACTGCAGCCATGAAATTAAAAGATGCTTACTCCTTGGAAGGAAAGTTATGACCAACCTAGGGTCGCACAGAGTCAGACACAACTGAAGCAACTTAGCAGCAGCAGCAGTAGACAGCATATTAAAAAGCAGAAACATTACTTTGTTAACAAAGATCCATCTAGTCAAGGCCATGTTTTTTCCAGTGGTCATGTATGGATGTGAGAGTTGGACTATAAAGAAAGTTGAGAGCTGAAGAATTGATGCTTTTGAACTGTGGTGTTGGAGAAGGCTCTTGAGAGTCCCTTGGACTGCAAGGAGATCCAATCTGTCCATCCTAAAGGAGATCAGTCCTGGGTGTTCATTGGAAGGACTGATGTTGAAGCTGAAATTCCAATACCTTGGCCACCTGATGTAAAGAACTGATTCATTTGAAAAGACCCTGATGCTGGGAAAGATTGAGGGCAAGAGGAGAAGGGACAACAGAGGATGAGATGGTTGGATGGCATCACTGACTCAATGGACATGAGTTTGGGTAAACTCTGGGAGTTGGTGATGGACAAGGAGGCCTGGCATGCTGCAGTTCATGGGGTCACAAAGAATGGGGCACAACTGAGAGACTGAACTGAACTGGACTGATTTTCCATCAGTATAGGTTAGCTCGCACTTTTCTAGAATGTTATGCAAGGGAAATCATACTGCATATATATTTTTTTTTTTTTTGGTCTCTCTGGCTTCTTTCACTCAGAATAGTTCTTATGAGATTCATCCACGTTGTAGCATGCCCATAGTCACTGCTTTTTATTGCTGAGTCATACTCCATTGTGTGGATTTACCATCATTTGTGAATTCCAACTATAAGTAAGAGATATACTCTCCATTTATCCATTCATTTGCTAATAGGTTTTAGGCTACTCTCAGTTTGAGCTATAGTGACTTCCCTGGTGGCTCAAGGTTAAAGCATCTGCCTGCAATGCAGGAGACCTGGGTTTGATCCCTGGGTCGGGAAGATCCCCTGGAGAAGGAAATGGCAACCCACTCCAGTACTCTTGCCTGGAAAATCCCATGGACGGAGGAGCCTGGTGGGCTACAGTCCACAGGGTCGCAAAGAGCCGGACACGACTGAGCAACTTCACTTCAGTTTGGGCTATAACAAATGAAGCTGCTCTGAACATTTTTGTATAAATCTTCGTATGGACATATACTTTCATTTATCTTGGAAAATAAAATGGCTGGATGTGGTAGGTGTATGTTTAATTGTTTATGAAACAGTTTGTTTTCCAAAGTGGTTGTATCATTTTCTTACCTACACTTGGTAAGACGGGTCTATATTTAATTTTAGCTGTTCTGATGGGTAGGTGGTAACATCTCATTGTTTTGCTGTTATTTGTTTGGTTTGTGGGGGTTTTGGCTGTGCTACTGGACCTGCAAGATCTTAGTCCCTGACCAGGGATAAACCTGTGCCTCCTGCAGTGCAAGCGTGGATTCTTAACCACTGGACCACCAGGGAAGTTCTAGCAGCATCTCAGTGTGATTTTACTTTGCATTTCTCTAATGTTGAGTATCTTTTCATGTGCTTACTTGCCATTCATATATCTCCATTGGTGAAAAGTTTCTTCAAACAGTTTCTAATTGCTTGCTTTTTCATTATTGGGTTTTTTAAAATTTATTTTGGCTGTTCTGGGTATTCATTGCTGCACGGGCTTTCTCTCTACTTGCAATGAGCAGGGGCCACCTTTTGTTGAGGTGCTAGGGCTTCTCGTTGCTGTGGCTTCTCCCGTTGTGGAGCACAGGCTCCAAGGCGTTCAGACTTCAGTTGTTGCAGCACATGGGCTCAGTAACTACAGTTCCTGGGCTCTAGAGCACAGGCTCAGTAGTTGTGGTGCATGGGCCTAGCCCCTCTGCAGCATGGGATCTTCCCAGACCAGGGGTCAAACCTGTGTCTCCTGCATGGGTGGACTCTTTACTACTGAGCAACAGGGAAACCCCATTACTGGGTTTTGAAAGTTCTTTATATACTTGGAACACACACCATCTATTAGATTATCATTTGCAAATACCTCTTCCAATCTATGGCTTGTCTTTTCATTCCCTTAACAGTGTCTTTCAAAGAGCAAATTTTTTTATTTTGATAAAGTCCAATTTTTCAAATTTTTTCTTTAATGGATCATGCTTCCAGTTGTTGTGTTTAAGGAATAATTACCTAATGCAGGTCACAAATATTTTATACTATATGTTCTTCTAGAGTGTTTATAATTTTAGGGTTTTTTTCTTTCCAAGAAAAACTCCATTTTATAATGGAATGATGAAAAAGCTCCATTATTTTGTTTAGATAAATTTCAGTAGTGTCTAAACTGATTTCTCCACAGAGAGAAAAAGATACTCTTTCTTTGAAAAGCCATTGACACTAAAAGATTCAAGTTCAATTTGGTTTCATCCTGAAGGTCTGAAGTAAAACAGTTCTTTGCAAGGATTTATAAATTAGACATTCATTGGTTAAACTTCACCAATATCACTTTGGATTGAATAATAGTGAATTCTCTTAACCGCTGGTGAGGTTCTGGCAAATAAACTGATCAATTAGACTTGTTCAGTAAAGCCATTTTTAAAGCCTAGAAAAAGAATCTAGGAGTTTCCAATGATGCATTCTCCATGTTGAATTACTCTCAGTTTTGGAATCAAATATTCAGCATGTACTTACAGTAAGGGAATTCTGCTGTGACCTAGACAGAACTATAAGTATAACTTAGACAATCTACTTCTGGTATCAGTATTTCCTATTTGGAATAGCTATCCAATACATACCACATCTGGAAGAAGAGTCTCCTGGGAATTCCATGAGTGCTTTGAGAGTTCTTTCACAGAGCTGAACACCTGTCCTGACGTCTTCTCCAGTTCTGAGGCAACCTCAGTGTTTTAGTTTTATAATTAGGTCTATGATTAACTTTGAGTTAAATTTTGTATATGGTGCGAATAATGAATCAAAATTATTTTTGTTTGTATTCACACATGGAATCCAATTGTTCCAGCACCATTTGTTGAAAAAACAGTCCTTTCTCTATTTGATTGTCCCTGTGATGCTTTAGTCGCTAAGTTGTGTCCGACTCATGTGGCCCTGTGGACTGTAGCCTGCTAGGCTCCTCTGTTCATGGGATTTCCCAGGGAAAAATACTGGAGTGGATTGCCATTCCCTTCTCCAAGGGATCTTCTCAACCCAAGGATTGAACCTAGGTCTCCTGAACTGCAGGCAGTCTCCTGCATTGCAAGCAGTCTCCTGCATTGTAGGCAATTTTCTGCATTGCAGGTAATCTCTTGCATTGTAGGTGATTCTTTACTGACTAAACCACCAGGAAAGCCCTTCATTTGTCCTTGCATCTCTGTTAAAATATGGTGATTCATATACTTGTGATCTATTTGTTCCATTGACTTATTTGCCAATCTTGATACCAATACCACATTGTCTTGATTCTGGTTGCTTTACAGTAATGCTTGAAATCATATCGTCTGTGAATAGATAGTTTTCTTTCTTTTTAATCTGGATGCCTTTTATTTCTTCTCATTTCAGGCCATTTTAACCTGCCATTAATGTCAATAATGCATTTTCATTTTATACAATGATGTTTTTATTCCAAGGAGCTTGATTTGGGTCTTTCCTGTATCCTCCATGCCTGTACTTTCAACACATGGAACACAATTACTTTTAATGTCCCTCTCTGATGATTCTAATATCTGTCAGTTCTGGGTAAATTTAGATAGATTTTTCCCCTCACTATGCTGTGTTTAGTCAGTCGTGTCCAACTCTTTACGACCCCATTATATTTTCTTTCTTTTCATGCCTGGTAATTTTATTTTTCATATACTATAAGAGCTATATTGTGGTATAATTTACATATCACTCAACTCACTGCTTTAAAATGTGCAATAATCTTTAGTATATTCATAGAGTTGTGTAACCATCACTATAGTCATTTTTAAAACATTTTCATCACCCAAAAAAGAACCCTCGTACCCATTAGCTTCTCTTCTACCCACCCTCTCCTCCCTAGGCTCCCACTACTCTGACTCTATAGATCTGCCTACTTGAGGCATTCCATATAAATGAAATCATACAAAATGTGGTGTTTTTTTGTTGGCTAATTTCTTTCACTTACACATTTTTGAAGTTCATCCATCTCATAGTATGTATCAGTACTTTATTCCTTTTCATTGCTGAGTAATATTCCACTATGTGACTATCTATCTGTCTATCTATATATATCACATTTCGTTTATCAGTTCCTCAGCTGATGGACATTTGAGTTGTTTCTACTTTTGAGCTACTGTGAACATTTATATACAATTTTGTATGAACATTTTAATTTCTCTAGGAGTGGGACTGCTGGCTCATATGTTTAACCTGGTCATATGTTTAACCTTTACACATATTTATGACCCAGCATAAACATATTTATGACCCACTTCCTTCTGAGGAAGTGCCAGACTGTTTTCTACAGTGCTTGTACCATATTACATTCCCACCAGTAGTGTATGTACAGGGCTCCAGTTTCTCCACCTCCTCACCAATACTTGTTATTGTCTCTTTCTTATTATAACCATGCTAGTGGGTGTGAAATGGCATCTCATGTGGATTGTGATTTTGATTTGCATTTCCCTGATAACTGATTATGTTGAGCATATTTTAATGTGTTTTTGGTCACCTGCATATCTTATTTGGAGAAATGTCTACTCAGCTACTTTGCCACTTTTTAAGTAATTTACTGTTGAGTTGTAATAATTCTTTATATATTCTGGATACTAAAGACCTTATCAAATACATGCTTTACAAATATTTTCTGCCATTCTGTAGGCTGTTTGCTGTCCACGGAAGCACAGAGCTTTTAGCTTGGATGTAGTCTAACTTTTCGTCTTTAATTTTCATTTTTGGTCAGTTGTGCTTTTGGTGTCATATCTGAAGAGACTTTACCTAACCCAAAGTCATGAAGATTTATGCCTATACTTTCCCTTGGACTGCAAGGAGATCCAACAAGTCCATCCTAAAGGGATCAGTCCTGGGTGTTCATTGGAAGGACTGATGCTAAAGCTGAAGCTCCAGTACTTTGGCCACCTCATGCGAAAAGTTGACTCATTGGAAAAGACCCTGATGCTGGGAGGGATTGGGGGCAGGAGGAGAAGGGGACGACAGAGGATGAGATGGCTGGATGGCATCACTGACTTGATGAACATGAGTTTGAGTGAACTCCGGGAGTTGGTGATGGACAAGGAGGCCTGGCGTGCTGTGATTCATGGAATCACAAAGAGTCGCACACAACTGAGTGACTGAACTGAACTAACTGAACTTTCTTCCAAGAGTTTTATAGCTTTAGCCCTTACATTTAGGTCTATGATCCATTTTTAGATAAATTTTGTATTTGGTATGAGGAAAGGGTCTAATTTTATTCTTTGCTTGTGGCTATCAAGATATCTGGCACCATTTGTAGAAAAGACTATCCTTTCCCCACTGAATTATTTTGGCACTGTTGTCAAAAATCAATTAACTGTAAATTGAGGGTTTATTTCTAGACTCTACTTGCTAAATTTTTATTGGATGCTAGACATTGTAAATTTTAGTCTGTTGAGTGTTACATTTTTTGATTTCCTGTATTCTTGATATGGCTCTGAAATGTTGTTAAGCAACTTATAACACTTGATTCTTCAGTTCAGTCACTCAGTCGTGTCCAACTCTTTGCGACCCCATGAATCGCAGCACGCCAGGCCTCCCTGTCCATCACCATCTCCCGGAGTCCACTCAGACTCACGTCCATGGAGTCAGTGATGCCATCCAGCCATCTCATCCTCGGTCGTCCCCTTCTCCTCCTACTGAGCAGGACTAGAGCCATGTTTGCGTGAGTGCATGCTACGTCACTTCAGTCATGTTCAACTCTTTGTGACTCTATGGACTGTAGCCCGCCAGGCTCCTCTGTCCATGGGATTCTCCAGGCAAGAATACTCAAAAGGGTTGCCATTTCCTCCACCAGGGGATCTTCCCAACTCAGGGAGTGAACCCAGGTCTCCTGTACTGCAGGAGATTCTTTACCATCAGAGCCATCAAGGGAGTCCAGAGCCATTTTTAGTCTTGGCTAATTACTATCTGGGACTAATTATTCTCCACTACGGAGGTAAGAATTTTCTGAATTCACTACCTTGGATAATGAGGTTTTCCTACTATTTCTAGTCCTGTGTGGCCATCAAGTACTGCTTCCTCTAATCCTTCTGGGTGGTTCTTTCTCTGCCCTGAAGTAGTTTCCTTACATGCAAGTGCTGATCAGTACCCTCCGGAATTCTAGAGGGGCACTCTCTGCATATCTCCAGAGTTCTCTGTGTATCTTTCTTCTCTCTGCTGCTCTGTCCTGTGAACTTTAGCTGCCTTTTTCCCTGAATTCTAAGCTCTAACTCAATTCATGGATTATGCTAGGCTTTGCCTGGATTCCCTGTCCCTTTGCTGCAGTCTAGGAGATCTCTCTAGGCAGTAAGCTGGAGCAATCATAGAGGTCATGTTGTATCCTCTCTTGGGAGTCACTGTCCTTTATTGCCAGTGTTTCTGAACTATTGCTTCATATATTCTGCCTATTTTTTTGGTTGTTTCAGGCAGAAAAGAAAAGCTGGGCCCATTATTGCATTATGACTACCTTCTGAACCCTTTGAGTAAATCAGAGGGAGATACTTTCCCAGAGTTTTTCAACCCCACCAGGCCAGAGGTCTACACCTCCAGATTTGTCCTACCTCATTCACTGAGAAGACAAGGTCCAACCATCATTATTTCATTTTATAGGTTGGAAGACTTAGGCAATGACTCAAACTTCCTATTCTTTTCAGATGGGAATGTGGGAATGAATGAGATTAAGGCCTACAAAATTCTCCCTTTTGGCCTGCACTCTGCTGTGGGGAAATACTGAACCTGAGAATCAATGTTTGATTACATCTTGACTTTCCCAAAAAGGACCGCCCCCCTCACATCTCTGAGACTAGTTTCCCACCTTCTGCTGCTGCTGCTAAGTCGCTTCAGTCGTGTCTGACTCTGTGCGACCCCATAGACGGCAGCCCACCAGCTCCCCCATCCCTGGGATTCTCCCATCTTCTAAGCACACTGAAATTACAGAGCACTTTACTTAGATCATTGTTACCCTCATCTCATCATCTTCATTCAGTGTCGCAAAAAGGAGTTCTGGGATCTGCCACATGGAGTTTTGGGAAGGGTGGGAATGTGCTGATTAATTAAAATGTATGTTCCTGGGGCCAATTCACTTTCCAGAATCAGAATGGAGGGGTGGAGGTTAACTGCACTTTTTTCAAGATTTTTTTTTAATGTGGATCATTAAGTCTTTATTGAATTTGTTACAATATTGCTTGTTTTATGTTCTGGGTTTTTGGCCGCAAGGCATGTGGGATCTTAACTCCTCGACCAGGGATGTAAATTGTACCCTCTGCATTGGAAGGTAAGTCTTAACCACTGGACTACCAGGGAGAGCCCTGATTTTTTTTCAACAGGTTCCTTGAGTAATGGCAACCCACTCCAGTACTCTTGCCTGCAAAATTCCATGGACAGAGGAGCCTGGTAGGCTACAGCCCATGGGGTTGCAAAGAGTCAGACATGACTGAGCGACTTCACTTGAATGATCTCTGGGAACTTCAGGGAACCACTGATCCAAACTCAGCAATTTTCCTCCGAAGATGTACAACACTTGCTGGATGTGTTATCTTGTTATCCCTTTTTGTTCCTAACCTCATGAGCATTATGTGGCTTGATTTAAAATTATACATATATACATAAATCAAAACAGTCCTTTTGATCATTTCGCAGAATTCTTTGAGATGACCAGGGAAACCTAAGTGCTTGAGATTTCCAAGCCTGGAAAGGACTTTGAAAGTCATCTAATCCAACCCGCACCTGATGTTTGCATTGTTTATGTACCAGTCTTGCCAAAAAATCACCCAGCTTCTGTATGCACATTTCAGAGGACCTTGCTACTCCTTCCCATAGTTGTGCTACTGATTCAAATCTCTTAATTAGTTCTGGATCCAGAAAAATTATGTTCCCTCTGCCCCAAGAAAGCCCTCCCTCTGAAAACATTTTGTATTTATTAATATAAGACTCCAGATGATCAAAGCTGTGTTTAACACTAAAAAGGCAGTGGCGAGAATCTCAAGACCAGAGAAAAGAGCTACAAGCTAACTCTGTGAAACTTGTCAAGATGTTAAATTGTCCCAAGCATTTCTATGATTGGAAAGCATTTTTTAAACACTCCCCGTGCTTTCTTATTCTCATGTGTTTTCCCTGTCTGGAGGCTTCAGGGGGAGAATCTCTTTCCCTGCCTTCGTCAGCGTCTAGAGGCCACCCGTCTTCCTTGGTTTGCCGTCCCTTCACTGTAATACTCCGACCTCTTGGTTCTGTCATCACATCTCTCTTTTGACTCTGATCTTCCTGCCTCCCTCTTAGAATGACCCTTGTGATGACAGGATAATCTATCTCAATATTTTTAATTTGAGCACATCTACAAAGTCCCTCTTACCATGTAAAGTAACATTTCCAGAGGTTATGAACTGGACATCTTTGAGGAGGTCATTGTTTAGCCTATCACAATGAGTAATGAGTATATGAGGGTTTGTTCTATTCTTTTAAATGTTTGAATGAAAAAACTGAAAGAAAATACTCTTTTGATCATAAGACCCCAATTACTAAAAGAGTTTGGAATTTATACTCTTTTATGTAGTATAGATGGAAAAGACATGGCTTGGGAATTTCTCCTGTAGTTCTTATTACCACCTTATCTCCCATTCTCTTTAATCTACTCCAGTTGGGTTTTTAACATTCATCTCTTCCCTCAACCCAATCAAAGCCATGGACAACCTCCAATTTGTCAAATAATTTGTCCTCATTCAAAGTGAAGTACTCAATTCACTGTTCCCTGCTTGTCACAGCACTTTCACTTCTAGGCTCATACTCTCCTGGTTTTACCTGCCTTCAACATCCATTCTGCTTCCTTCACATGATCTTAAGTGTGGGAAGGCCCTCAGCTGTGTCTCTTTTCTATCTGCACTTCCCCTAGGTGATTCTATACTCTCATGGGCTCCAAATGTCAACCCTATACTATGAACCCCAACTTTATTTATACCTTCAGTTCTGATGACTTCTCTGAGCTTGACTCATATGTGAGCTCCAGACTCTGCCTGCCTACTTGAGCATCTCATTACATCTCTCAAACTTACCTAAAACAGAACTCTTGATTTCCCCACCCACCCCATATCTATTCTCCTGCATTTTCCCATCCATTCAGATGCTCAGGTAAAACCTTAGGAAGAAGTCATCTTTGATTTTACTCCCTCTCTTCCTTCATTCTCTGACATTAAATGCGTCAACACAACCTATCAGCTCTACCTCCAAAACAGCCTTCTAACCTTTCATCATCATCATCACTGCTATTGCTATCATCTGGTCCAAGCTGCCAGCATCTCTCACTTGGGCTCCTTTAATGGTTCTGATTACACCTCTCTACTCTACTCTTGCCTGCCTGCCTCCCACCCATGACCCATGACCCACACACAGGATCCATCAAGCAGCAAGGATTCACTCTGCAAATCATCAATCAGATGACATGATTTACATTCAATCAGAGGCTTTCTGTTACATTGAAGTAAAAGCCAAATTCCTTGACCACAAGGCCTAGATGATCTGCCACTTGTCTCTCATCTTTTACCACTTGTTCACTGTACACAAGCCACCTGACCTTCACTCGTTTTCTTCTTTCTGTCCCTAGAATGTACCAAGCATTTGCCATCTCAGGCTCCGCGCTTATTCTTTCCTCAGAACCTTTTTCCTATATGTTTGTATGACTAACTCCTTCTTGTCGTACTTCTCAGCTCGAATGTCTCTTCCTCAGAGAGGACTTCTGCAATCCCTAAATTAATTTAAAACGTAACTCTCCCCGCCTCCCTCCCCTAGTATCTCATGACCAGCTCTACTTTATCACTACGTGAACTTAGCCTGCTGATCTACATCCTGTTAACTTACATGTCTGTCTCACTTTCCTTGAATGGAAGCTCCTTTAAAGCAAATACTGTCTTTTGTCTTATTCAATGCTGAATCTCTCACACTAGGCACAGGTTAAAAGTTCAAGGATATTTCTTCAAATGAATAAATGAATAGCTCAGCATTTTTTGGAGTAAATGTATGAAAAGAAAGTTTGGCCTAATGTCAGATTACTGTGTAATCCTAACAATTTTGATTCAGTAAATATGGGTGGGGTACAGGAATTTTAACAAATCCTTAGGAGGCTCTGGGGCAAGGAATCACTCACCATAGTTTTTGGGTAACATTGGCTTCCCTGGTGGCTCAGACAATAATCTGCCTGCAATGCAGGAGATCAGGGTTCAATCCCTGGGTTGGGAAGATCCCCTGAAGAAGGGAATGGCTACCCACTTCAGTATTCTTGCCTAGAGAATTTCATGGAGAGGAGCCTGGCAGGCTACAGTCCATTGATTTATTCACTCTTGCAAACTTTATGTAGGTAAGGTGGCTTAGTTTTAAAGAGTAAGCTTAGTATTAGCAGAAATGAATCACTTGCCCAAAATTTGTAATTAGTCAGCAAGTGAATTCTAGAAACAAGAAAGTCTAATTTTAAAAACGCAAATCTTACAAGTTAAAATACAGAGATTACCTCATCTATTTTATGCTAGTCATAATTTCTTAACCTTCATTTGTTTCAGTCATTAAAACAAAGACTAGACTTTCATAACTATCTGAATGACTACAATGAACTGTAGTTCAAACAAAATATTTATGTTTAAAGGACTCACCAGCAAGGGAAAATGAGAAACTTGAGGAAAAAAAAAAAAAGCTAAAGAAAGTGAGATCTTAGTTTCAAAAGTACACTGTGTTTATAAAAGTAATCAGATGTTGCTTTGAAAGATTTGTCCTCCAAAATGGTCGGCATAGGTGGGATGTTTGATGAGTAATCAGATGCCACTTTGTGCCACAGCATTACACCACAGCAACAGGAGCCTGGTGATGCTGGGCAGTGATCAAATTAGATTCACATTTGACTAACAATACATGCGAAGTTTGACAAGTAAGGCTAGTTGTTTGTACTAGGAATCTGGCAAGGTGTGCTAACATTCACCCAAGTGATACATTAAAGCCAACTCTACCTCCACAACAACAGAAAATCTGCACCAAATTTGCCTTTTCCCTGGATAACTTTCAGATATCAGAGCTTTTGATACGACCCTAGGCAATAGGCAGCCACATTTACAAAGGGAGCACCTTGCGTTGCTCTGAATAGCAAATAGAACAAGTCAGATCCAAGATCTAATTATATTAAAATCCTGGTTAAACTGCAGGGCATTTCCAGATGTCAAATCTGTTACACCAAGTTCCTAATTCCTAAGGTACTCTCTCCCTTCCTTTAACTAGCCAGCAGGTCTTGCTTTAAGCTCACCTTTTATGGATGGAATATGGTCTAGAGCAGCACTGTCAAACAGAAATACAGTGCAAATCATGAAAGCAAGTCATGTAAATTTTCTAGTAGCCACATTAGAAAACTTATCATTTTAACATATAATCAACACTGAAAAATGGAGATTATTTTTCATTCATACTTTTAGGTGTTGATTCTGATATTCAGAGTGCATTTTACAGCACACTTCAATTTGGACTAGCTGCAATTCAAGTGGTCAAGGGTCACATGTGAGTAGAGACCACTGTATTGGACAGTGAAGGTCTAGAGCCTTGTTATTCCAGGTGTAGCCCACGAATTAGAAGCCTTAGCATCATCTGGAAATCTGTTAGAAATGTTGACTGTCAAGTCTAACTCCAATTCTACTGAATCAGAATCTATAGTTTAAAAAGATCCCCAGGCAATTTGCATGTACAATAAAGCTTGAGAAATACTGGTTTAAGGAGTCACGGGTCTCAGGTTCTTCACCTGTCAAATGGAGGTGATAATCCTTACTTGCTAGGACTACTGTGAAGATTCTTGGTTTACTTAATAGACTTTTAATAGTTGAGATTTTAATGAATGGTAACTCTTATTAAAGAAGGCAATGTAATAGAAACGACCTTAGAGCTGGACAGGATGGAATACAAATTCGGGTTCTTTAAAGCTCTGGACCTTCCACAACTCATTTAGCTTGAGGCTGAGTTTTTGTAACTATCTAAATTAGGTTAATACCTACCTTCAACAACTTACTGCTGTTGTCAGGTTGGGGCATGGCACATGGGAGGCATTCAAAAATGGCTGCATTCATATACATATTTATATGTATATCCTACTGGGTGGGCCAAACTAGAGTAGTAACAAATGACACTAAGCTACCTTAGTTCACATGGCCTTCCATCCCAAAGCAAAGTGTTACTTCTTGTGGCTCCAGTGTATATTTCACAAGGAGACCCTAAGGACAGCAAAAACGTTTATTTGAAAAAATTACTATGTATTGAAAATATACATTAGAAATTATTACAGACTTCCATAGCATTCCCCTCCCCCACCACAAAAGTAGAAATAATCGCTTGCTATGCTAATGCCGTAGGTAAATTCAAACAAAAAGGAAAACATTATCAGCCCCCTTTCCTCATATGTTAGCACTGGAGGGGGAGAAGGTCAACTTGTATTTGCCAATCAATACGAATTTAGCAAGTCCCAGTCTTCAACAGCAAGACACACATATTTCTGCTTTGAAGACTGTGAAGAGCTGCTCTGTTCCTTCTCTGGCTCCTCGAAAGCTCTCTTCTGGCTCTTCTTTGACTCCTGGCTTGACAGGGCTTCATGTTTCAACAGTGGCCCATGGCAGTCTGCAGCCTTCTCTTTATAGAACTGGAGCTTCTCAGAAGAGTTCGTGTGAGCCTCTGTCGGGGGATACTTCCCTGGGGCTTCTGTTCGAGCCCGCTTCCCATCTGTAAGGGATGACAGAGAGAAGGGTGATGAGCTTACTATGCCAGTTGCTAATGCCTGCCCAAGCCCAGAAAAATGATCCAACAGAAGTGACAAGAGGCCCAAACAGGGTGAGTCTGGATTCATTTTACCCCCTTTTGTGTGCCTTATAAAGTAATTTACAGCATATGCACCAGCACAGGTTGAAGGTATGTATGCACAGAGAGTATCACAGATTTACAGTCAAATCTCAGATCTGCCACTTCTTGGATAAATGACCTTGGGCAAGCGACTTGTCCAAGATTCAGTTTTCTAGATAGGGATATAAAACCTACTTCATAAGGGTGATGTGAAGATATAAGAAGCAATATATGGTGCTTAGGACAATGCTTGGCACAAGAGTGAAAGCTCAAAAAATATCAACTATTACTACTCAGAATCTGGACTTGACTCTGTCTTCTAAAACAGCCAAGTTTGCAGCACACCTCTAGCAAATGATACAACTTTATTCTCTATCTTTTAGTATAGAACAAATTTTTCTTATTTTTCTACTTTTATTTTCCCTTCACTTCAATTTTATCCTTTAACTCCTTTCAGAAAAAATTATGGTAAAATACACATAACATAAATTTAGTATGTTAATCATCTTTGAGTGTATAGTTCTGTGGCATCAGGTACATTCACACTGCTGTGTAAACATCACCACCATCCATCTGCAGAACTTTTTCAGCTTGGCAAAACTGAAACTTGGTACAGTAACTCCCTACCACCCCATACCTCAGTCCCAACAACCATCATTCCACTTTCTGTCACTATGAACTTGACTATTCTAGGAACTTCGTAAGACTCACACATCTGTCCTTTTCATTTTGGCCACAGCACGAAGCATGTGGGATCTTAGTTCCCTGACCAGGGATCGAATTGTGCTGGCTGCACTGGATGCGCAGATTTTGAACCACTGGACCACCAGGGAAGCCCTAACATGTGTCTTCTTTGACTGGTGTATTTTACTTAGCAGAATGTCTCTATAAATTTCACCCATGTTATAGCAAGTGTTATAATTTCCTTCCTCCTTAAGGCTGAATGATATTCCATTGTGTGTAAATACTACATTTTGTTTATCCATTCATCTGTCGATGGACACTTGGGTTGCTTCTACTTTTGGCTACACTTTAATTCCTTTTTAATGTTCTGAATTCTATTTTTATATCACTGCAAATCTTTTCTGGAACAAGACGGGATATATATAAACACATATGTACATATATACATACACTTAATAAGTTATTTTCCTGGTGCTGGTGCTCAAAGCTAAGTGTGAACTTACACTATAAGCATGCTGACAGAGTATAAATCTTGGTGATCTAATTAAGTCAATACGATCATAATTAATCTTCCCACTGAGTGAAGATGAACTAAGTGCCCAAATAGTCTAAGGGCAAAACACTCCAAAGGAAAGGGAATTTCTCACAGAAGCGCTGAGCTGCTGTTCGAGACTCCAAGGTTTCTTGCGGCTTCATAGCTTCCAAAGTCACACGCTCCCATTGCAGAACAATCTAATAAAACGTATTTGGAAAGATGTAAATCCAAACAAAATCTCGACTTTTTAATCTTAAGCTTTCCTTGTTCCCAATTCCTCTCTTTCCATAAACACAACCCCCCTGTGGTAATCTTACTTCAGACTACGATGAGTCTCTATTCCAATCTACAAATAAACTGCATATACTTTACTAAAATTTGAAACCTTAGTCATAATACTTTTCACACATTCCTAGGCCCATTTTCACTCCTTAGACTATACCAACTGTAACTCAAACTCTTGTACGTGTGTAAAATAACCACATTTCCATACTCTCAGGATACTTTAGGATCAGTTTCCATTTTTTAAAACTGCTACAAATGTATTAATATTTTTATTATAAGTTACTACAAATTCTTTTGAAAATTTGTCTTAGTATAAACTACACATAAATAAAGAAAAGTCAACAATTATTAATATTTCACATATACCATAAGTAACAAGAACTTTAAATTCCACATTTCTCATTATGGTATGTAATGAAATAATCAAAGACAGACAAACATTTGCAAGAGACAGAAGCAGCACAACACGTAGTTTAAGAAATCAGTTCCAGAGTTAGCTCTACCATTTACTAGCCAGGGGACCCTTGGCAAGTGATTTAATGGAGAAATTTTGAGACAGACGTGGGGAAGTAAAGGGACTCCTGTTAGATGGCCTCATTTTTCTATGTCACCTGCTGAGAATGGAGTCAGCCTGTAACAGTTTCAATAAGAGAGCAACAGAAGATAGATAAAGCACCGCTGCCACATCCTCGGGGCCTAGCTAGGGCTGCATGGGCGAGGCTGTGTGGAGCCTCAACTTACTTTCAGTCCAAGCTGCTAGCTATTTTACTTCATCCTTAGCTTTGCAAGAGAGGTCCTGGTTTCTCCATTTTAGAGATGAATAAACAGAGACCCAAGGCTGCCTTAAGTTGTATACCTACTGAGTTGCTGAGCCAGGACCCCAAATTCAGGCCTCTGACTCTCCAGCCTATGCTCTTTACACCACGTCACCTGCTACCATAACCAAACCACTCCAAGCCCTCATATGACCATCCCATACTTGCCCCAAGTCCACTGGATGTATCTAGGACTCTTTCAGCGCTACAAACTTAAGTCTGACAATGGACGCATATAATGATTTCAGCATGCATTTTCTGGACAAACTTCAAAGTACTTCTGAAACACTGACTCACCAGCACTCCTTCTTGCTTACCTATAAGGAAGTGATGCTATCATGAGGTGGCTGGATAGTTCCACCACCATGCATTACAGAGTGCAGCCAAGGAAGGATCCAGAACAAAAAGCTCAGTGGGTCCTCCAGGCCTCCTCCAATCAACACTGGTTTAAAGTATCTGAAGGAAACAGGCAACAACCACAGGCAAGCTGGCGTCTACTGGTGCTCTACTACTCGGTTACCTTCTGAGTGCCTACTGTAGTCTGTACCCTACCACCTTGAGGAAGACCATCAAGAAGGTAAGACAGCATCAAAGGAAAGTTCAGCGAAGAAGCTGAAAATGGGAGGGCTCAGGCTGCTCAAACTACCATGGTCTGATCTGAAAATACAGCCTCAATACATGCCACCAGTGTTTCTACCAGTACACGAAGGGTATTAGCTTCAGTAAGTTGGACTAAGTGAACTTCTCTGAATGGGTCATCCAAGACCTCTGCCTTCTCAGAAACAATGCTAACTCTCTATACACAAAATACAATTTTTAAACTTAAGAAAGAAAGAGAATGGGAGCGCTAAGGATTAAAAAAAAAAAAGACATTTCCTTACTAAGGAGAGTTAAGAAATTTGCCCCCTAAATGGGAAAGAGTAGACTTGAATTTTAATCAGTGTAACTTGTTCTCTTTTTCTGGTACACACACAGCTAAGAGAATCTCTCCCTCTGAAGTTGGATCATACTGTTTTTTTGTATAGCAAGCAAGAATTCATTTATTTTCTGAGTCACTTATAAGAAGGCATTTTCTTCTAGGTCCACTAAGGATGAAGCACAGTCTAGCGACCAGAGCATGAGATGTAAGGACTAGCATCTAACAACTTTTCTCAAGTAACTGGGTTAGTTACAAGTCATCGGTGTCTCGAGTTTGACTGAAGATGACAGTTCAGCCAAAGCATACCAAGAGGATTAGCATCTACTTGAGTGCTGAATAAGACACTTGGAATTTATGAAGCCATATTAACTGTAGGAGAGAAAAATCTGCCTTACCTGATCAGCCCAGCCCTCTGTCTTGCAGTTACTGTGATCAAATTCCTTCAAAGGGACTTTGGAGTGAACGAGGCCGATGTGGGTCTGAAGCTTATGTTTGACAGCTTTGATGTCCTAGTAAGGGAAAAACAGAACACGAATGGTCAACACAGGCAACACAATGGTCAGCACACACATAGTCAACACTTAACTTGTTCTCAGTAGGAAATAAACACTATCATAGATACCAGCCCTTTCTGAAAGTCGATTAGCAGAAGCAAAATATCAAACTGTATGTTTGTGAAAGTAAGAGAAGGGAACGGAAATCCTACCTTGAGTCCCGTCCCAGAGATATCTAAGCAGTTGAGTTTTCTAAAAGAAAAGAGGTATCCAATTCCTGCATCTGTTATCTCAGGGTTACCTAGATGTCAAAAACATAGGTGGTATTCTGTTACAGTTATATGCCAACAATAAGCTCAAGAAAAAAGGCCAAACAATGATAAAATATTGAGAGAACAAACTTTTCAGAGTAAATTAAATATGGGACTACCTTTCCTATGAAGAGCCACATGAGATGATCCTTAAGACCTTTTATAGCTCTAAACTTCCTAGAAGTTGGGGTTTAGCAGAGAAATTAATGAACCAGATAGTACTCCAAAGGGTTTAATTTGGAACCACATAAAAACAGCATATTCAAAACATGTATATTAAACACATATATAAACAGGTATATTAGACTTTGTTCATAGCCATTTCACCTCCAAAGTAAAAGATTTTAATAAGATTTTCAAGGATACTTAGACACAAAGACTATCACTGTCTTATTAACCTGCATTAAAAAAAATTATTTATTTTTGGCTGTGCTGGGTCTTCGTTGCGGCACGGGTTTCTCTCCAGTTGTGGCAAGGTGAGGCTACTCTAGTCACAAGTGTGCGGGCTGCTCAATGCGGTGGCTTCTCTTGCCGTGGAGCACAGGTTCTAGGGCACGCAGGCTTCAGCAACTGTGGTACATGGGCTCAGCAGGTGTGGCTACCGGGCTCCAGAGCATAGGCTCAACAGCTGTGGCACATGGGCCTAGATGCTCAGCGCTATGTGAGATCTCACAGACCCGTATCTCCTGCATTGGCAGGTGGATTCTTTACCACTGAGCCACCAGGGAAGCCCTGCATTTTTTAAAAACAATCCTTCCTTACATGGAATCTTCTCATATCAGAGAGAACTGCATTTAACACTGGGTCCTCAAGAGGATGAGCACAGTGCTGGCACATTGCAGACACTCAAAGAAAAAATCTGCTAAATGAATATACTTCCCAGGGAGGAAGGGAGGGCATTATTATTTTCATCTTACAGAAGCCAAAACCAAGGCTCAGAGAGTTTAAATAACTTGCCCAAGGGCACACAGCAGCAGAGCAAGGAGTGTCCTCTGACCTCAAACACCTGCTCTCGCTACCCTTTTGACACCAACCATCCTGCCACATATTCAATAAATGCTCAGTTAAATCATAACTGATCGTATAATCTTTCTACTACTGGAATCAGTATCTGGTTCATCTTGAGTAAGCATCAAAACTGTGAATTTATCCAGATCTTCACCAAGCAATTATTGATAAAAATGACCTTGCTGACAGACACTATCAATCAGCAACTCAAAGGTAAGTAAAGATGAGCCACGGTCCTCTATGCTGTGAATATACAGTGAATATGAACTCTCGCAGAGAATAAGCGGCATGAGTGAATCCATAAGGGCTTTTACTGCCCTACAGAGTGGAACCACGGCAGGAAAGGTATCTGGCCAGGAGATAACAGTCTCCGGCTTTAGTCCTGCTCTGCCACTAACTTGCTGGGGCACCAAAGAATCACTTCTCAATTTTATCAGCTCTCAGACAAAGGAGAAGGACTAGATGATTTCTAAGTCCATTCTTCCAATATTAATCATCTATAACTTCTAACAGAACTTACAAGATAAATCTAATAACGACAGATTTTCAAGGCCTCTCTTCATTACTCGAACTGGTGCCGTCATTTTCCGCACCCCGGCATCAGATAAACAATTATCCTTCAGGCGGAGTTGAGTTACACTAGGAAACAAAGTCCATGAATAAATTACTTAAAAAGTGTTTGAGAAAATCAAGTCATGAGAATGTTTTCATAAACTTCATTTAAAAATGTATCTTCTAACCTTTGCTATTTCACACTTAATACATTTAACAGAATTAAAGATCCTTTGATGCTATTTCAGTTACTATGTGAGGGTTAACTTGAGACCAAAGAAACATGTAGTACTAGCCTCAGATGGTAGAGGGCACTAAAGGTACATGGTGGAATGAGGTAAACAGGGACTTCATTAAGATAAATAGACTTGTTTCACACAAAAACTGCATTCTTAACAAATGCTGTGTCAAAATATTCTAAATGTTGGGACGGCCTGCTAAAGAACTCCTATGAGAATCCTCCATATAAAGCACAATTCTTTCATTCTAATATTTTATAAATCCAATATTCAGAATGGATTTATAAAGTATAGCCATAAGGCAATCCATTCAGCTAACCTGTAACTGGTGAGTTAATGTGCTCCACTGTCCCACATGCAAGAAATCCAACCTTTTATCAACCTCACATAAAAACAGCTTTCTACAGGGCAGTATGTCGGTGTCACTTCCTAGGCAGGCCTGAGGGAAAAGATTAGACTCAGGTTGCAGTGCTTTTGACCTTCTGGGTATTTATGAAACCATAAAGGAATCCACCTGGCCTTCTCTTTGCAAGCCAGACTGAGATCAGTCGGACCATTTATGAAGGGTGTGAACTGGGTGATTTCTTTAAATTATGGTTCTTGAAAACAATTTCTATGGCTGTCTTTTACTAGTTCACTTTTTAAATGATTTATAGCTCAATGACAAAACAGAAAATGATAATGATTGCAAAAATTATATAACTTCTCATCTCTTGCTAGAATAAATCAGGGCAAAATCATTTTTCAACCCAGGTAGTGTCAAGTACTGTATGTCAAAATAAATTTTATTTAGATAAATGAACCTACTGACTTACTTTCCTGACTTGTCCAATCAATACTGCTTCTATCAAGTAAATGGAGATTGAAAATGTTTTAGAAAAAAAAAGTTAGCAAATAAACACAGGACTGGGAAGTAATTAACATCCTTCCCACCGGATCATCCTTTAAAAAACAAAACAATTCATTTACAAATGGTGGTAGGTCAATACCTAGACAGGGCCTCATTGGTGAGATGTTCTAGAAGTTCATGCTCATCTCCAAGCTTGCAACAGGAAAGATCCAGACAGGTCAGCTCCCGGAAAGACTTAATCTCCTCGAGTTTTTCTGAAATCACCAGGTATCTGTGGGGTATTGACAGAAATCAACAGCTTTTCTTTTCCTTCTTTTAAAACATTACCATATGTGGCTTTGGAATACATCAACATTCCATCAGGACAAGATACTATGTAATAAGCAGACTTTACTGATTACTATGTAGGCATAGGTTATAAAAACTTTAAGTAAATACATAAAAACATACAAGCAAAGGCAAGACACAAGAGAAAATATCTGCGTTGTTAGAAGTCAGACCTTGGGGTCAGTGTTGGGACTTTTTCAGAGAATTTCCAAACTTTAGGATATTCATTTTAATCACTCATTCTTTTAAGGTTGCTTTTTACTTAATGCTAAATACCTAGTGCTTTGAAAACTGGAACAGGCCAAGAATCTGGATTCTAACCTGTACATGGCCAGCAAAATACCACATCAAAGATTTATTTGTCACATCAAGTTTATCTTTTCTATTTGTCTGAGTAGCTGCCCACTCCCCGGTGCCACGGTTAGCCTGCTAACTTTACTCCAAAGTTATGTGCAGCATGACTACAAGAACTCATTCCAAACTAGATGGTTATTAAGACAAACCTGTGAGCATGAACACTTTAATTACACTGGGCACCAGGCCAGACTGCTATCATGGAGTATCAGAAGGCCTCTGGAGAGGAAGAGAAGATTAAAAAGACACTGCTGTGGTCTCCGCCCTGCTTTCTAGTTGTCCATCTATTTCATATGAGGTCAGCAAGAAAAAATGAAAAAGGGATTAGAAGTGACAGGAAACAGGAGAGGAGCCTAAAAAAAACAGGGAAAGGGAAACGCCTGTGGCAAGAGCATGCCTTTCTCATCCATTTTCCTCATAGATGTCTAGAAGTTTTCATAGTGAGATAGTTCACTACAATCAGTGGGCTTAATATTTAAGTGTTCACATTTCTCTTCTGTCACCAGGATCATAATTATCAATAAGAGCTCTGAATAATCCAAGGACAAGAAGGGCCTCAGATCTATTTTCTGCCTACTTCCAAATAGAATAAGATACATTGAAGCTACTTTCGATCAGAATAAGATACATTGAAGCTGATCACTGGCCTGACTGCTGAGTACAGAGGGCCTGGGGCATTGATACCCCCTCTAAGCTGCCTGATGACGAGCTCAGCTGGGTACACAAATGAGCCTTATTTACTCAGACATATTTTAATTACACTGTAAATAAAGCTTCTGTTTTCCATCTTCCAATCATACAGCTGAAGTGGGTTAATGGGGATTTGGGAGATTAATGGCAATTAGAAAAGGAAAACACACATCCTTTGATCAATTAACTAAAATATTTTAGTAATTTTGAGACATGGGTTATCTGGGAAGGACACAACAATGCATAACATGATTCACAAACATAAAAATCAAGATTAAGAAACTAAAGTGCAAAGACACAGACACTACTAGATGCTTATCTAGGACATAAATGAAGTTCTAGGGTCTTGCTGAAAATTAATCTTCCAACTTTCCCTTTAAAAAGTTCAGAAGAATGTAATGGAGAAGCAACAAAAAGAACACAGTTTAGTGTCAGACCTGAGTTTGGATTTTAGCAAGGCTAATTACTTGTATGATTGTAGGAAAGTTACTTAACCTCTGCAAGTCTCAATTTCTCTAGCTAGAAAATGGAGCTGATGAGTATTTTCTTTAAGGATTATTAGGAAAATTAGAAAAAAAAAAGTTTCAGAAGTAAACAGTATCTTATAGGCCCTCATTAAATGGTGTGCGTGCTTGTACTCAGTCATGTTCGTCTCTGTGAGGCTATGCACTGTAGCCTGTCAGGCTTCTCTGTCCAGGGGATTTCCCAGACAATTAATACTGGAGTGGGTTGCCATTTCCACCTCTAGGGGAAGATCTTCCCTACCTGGCCTGAGCCCGAGTCGCCTGCATCTCCTGCATTGGCAAGCATATTCCTTATCACTGAGGCACCTGGGAGACCCCATTAAATGGTAGCTATTATAATTACTTCAGTTACAAAGGGTGATATTTTAAGGAAAACATACTTGCCTCCTGTGACCATCAGTGGGATTAAAAATCAGAGGGAAGAGATGCTTCTACAGGTTGAAACGTATAGAGTTTTCTCCTTTTGGCAGGCAGCTTTGTGACCCAACACCAAAAAGCAAGTGCCTGCACTTAACCAATTACATTTTTCAATGCTGATAACCTTTGTTGCTGCAGCTTCAGCTGGGAATTGCAAATGCAAACCCAAACCTCCTGCCCTCTTCCTATTTTCCTTCAAGGATTCAAAAGGAGAAGGGAAGTTTTCAATCACAACTGAAAATCCTACCCTTATATTTGGATAAGACAGCATTGTCTGATTGCTTATTCGTAATTGTTGCAATAAAATGAGTCAAGAGATTGTTAAAAAATGTTTCTTATATTTTTCTGATTATAAGGAAAACATTCCTGGAAAAACACTAAAATCTAGAAAATTATAAGGAAAACTAAAACCAATTTCAATTCCATTATCTAAACTACATTTCAGTGGGCTTCCCTCTTCTCCCCTCTATATATGTAACACATATACAACTTTCTATTTTTTCACAAACAAAATTGGAATCATATATGTAATTTTAATTATTGTCTTTCACTTGTTATATAATGAACATTTTACCACATCATTTTAAATGATCTTTGGATATTATCTTAACAGTTACACGATCACTTAGTTTCCTCTTGTTGGATATTCAGCTTCCAGGTTTTCACTGTTACAACTAGTACTACATTGAACATTCTTTTTTTTTTTGTCTTTCAAAATATTTATTTCAGGTAGAAACTAGGAAGACAGTCACATGTAAAATAGTTCTGTAAAACACTTTGACAAATACACTCATCTGGTCATCAAAAAATAAAAACCTGAAACTAATACTACATTAAGTACTTTGATTGAAAACAGTGTTTTGTTATTTAAGTAAAAAGCCCAAAGCAGTCTCCAGTGAAGAGTTAGTAAGCTCTTCTGTTCATACACACAGCCCTTAGACAAGAATCATAGACATTTTTATCCAGAATGGTCTCTCATCCCCAAATTCTGATCTTTTATTTTTGTTACTCTTATGGAAATTATTCAATGTGTTTATGTGCTTTTCATAAACTTTTTTCCAGAATGCCTAAACCACCACATCAACCTTGAACAATAAATCATTTTTATAAAGTTGTTGTGCAGTCGCTCGGTCATGTCTGACTGTTTGCAACCCCCTGGACTGTAGCACCCTAGGTTTCCCTGTCCTTTGCTATCTCCCAGAGTTTGCCCAAACTCACGTCCATCGAGTCAGTGATGCCATCCAACCAGCTCACCCTCTATTGTCTCCTTCTCCTCCTGCCCTCAATCTTTTCCCAGCATCAGGGTCTTTTCTATTGAGTCAGTTCTTTGCATCAGGTGGCCAAAGTACTGGAGTTTCAGCTTCACCACCAGTGAACATTCAAGACTGATCTCCTTTAGGATGGACTGAAAAAAAATTTTAAGTATTTCTTTCAAGAGAAAGAGCAATTAAAAAAAAAAACAGATGTTGGCTACGTTTGGACAGAGAAAGAGGAAGATAGGAGAAGGTTGACTTTTACTTTACTACATACATTTTTCAACACTGTTTGGACTGTTAGAATATTTGCATGTGTCTCCTATTGTTTAATATTAATGACTTGTTTGAGCGTTGAGGTTATAGGCCATTTTACTTTCATTTTTATACTTTTTCTGCATTCTTAAAAAACAAATATAATTTGAAGAGTTAAACAGAGAAAAATCCTGACAAACTTAAAAACTGTAAAGCAGGCACTGATTTAATGTAAAACGTCAAAGAGAAGGTGATTATCAAATGATTTTGTCTTTCAAAATATTTATTTCAGGTAGACACTAGGAAGACAGTCACATGTAAAATAGTTCTGTAAAACACTTTGACAAATACACTCATCTGGTCATCAAAAAATAAAAACCTGAAACTAATACTACATTAAGTACTTTGATTGAAAACAGTGTTTTGTTATTTAAGTAAAAAGCCCAAAGCAGTCTCCAGTGAAGAGCTAGTAAGCTCTTCTGTTCATACACACAGCCCTTAGACAAGAATCATAGACATTTTTATCCAGAATGGTCTCTCATCCCCAAATTCTGATCTTTTATTTTTGTTACTCTTATGGAAATTATTCAATGTGTTTATGTGCTTTTCATAAACTTTTTTCCAGAATGCCTAAACCACCACATCAACCTTGAACAATAAATCATTTTTATAAAGTTGTTGTGCAGTCGCTCGGTCATGTCTGACTGTTTGCAACCCCCTGGACTGTAGCACCCTAGGTTTCCCTGTCCTTTGCTATCTCCCAGAGTTTGCCCAAACTCACGTCCATCGAGTCAGTGATGCCATCCAACCAGCTCACCCTCTATTGTCTCCTTCTCCTCCTGCCCTCAATCTTTTCCCAGCATCAGGGTCTTTTCTATTGAGTCAGTTCTTTGCATCAGGTGGCCAAAGTACTGGAGTTTCAGCTTCACCACCAGTGAACATTCAAGACTGATCTCCTTTAGGATGGACTGGTTGCATCTCCTTGCAGTCCAAGGGGCTCTCAAGAGTCCTCTCCAGCACCAGAGTTCAAAAGCATCCATTCTTCGGCTCTCAATTTTCTTCAAAGTCCAGTTCTCACATCTGTACATGACTACCAGAGAAACCATAGCTTTGACCGCTGGGACCTTTGTTTAAAATGTGGATGTAGCCAAATGAGGGGTCTCAGGTTAAGTGAGAGGCAAGGGTGGGGTACTTATCAAGTGTCTTCTCCAGCTCCTCCTCGGACTCGGACTCGTCGTTGTAGAAGTGGATGGTGGCTTGCACGGGGAAACTGGCCAGCACCTTCTCCCCGGAGCTCCGCAGATACTCTTGACGCTTAGAAATGGGCAAGTAGAATCTGACAGGATGCTGAAACCCAAAGGCCCCCTTCGATCCAAAGGTTTCTTGATCACCCCCAGGCTCAAGCTCACTTCCAGTTCTGGTGGGCTCAGCTTCCTGAGGGGTCAGAGTCCAAGGTCTCCATGGAGTTTGGCTCTCGGGCCCGCGCAGCGCCGGTGGTCCCCGGGGACTGTCCCCGACGCAGTGACAGACCCGTCCCTGCGCCTCCAAGGCTCCGGCCGCCGCCTCGGGTCTCATGGTGCCCTCGGAAGACGCGGCACCTGCAGTCGGCCGCGCCTTTAACCGCTCCAGCCAGGGCGCTCCCCCTACATTGAACATTTTTATGTAAAGTATTTGTTCTCATATCACATTAGAAATTAGAACAGACTCTTAACAAATGGAATTACTGAATCAAACAAATGATACAGATATTTTTAAGGCTTTTGCTACATACTGCCAAGTTACTTTCCAGAAATACTATGTAATGTGCTCATTAAATGTGAATGAAAGTGCTATTCTCATCCAATTTGACCAGTGGAATAGTATGCAGACATCACATGGGATAAAAAGCATTTTCCCCATTGTGAGGATTACCTAACCTATAATGGTAATGGAAGGAAAAAACAGAATACAAATTATAGAGTATATTCACAAATGTACAAAGATGAATTATTTGAAAATGATTACCATGAATGATCTCCAATATTCTTGCCTGGGAAATTCCACGGAGAGAGGAGCCTGGCAAGCTAGAGTCCCATGGGATTGCAAAGAGTCTGACATGACTTAGCAACTAAACCACCACCACCATGAATGATGGAACTATAAACTTTACTGAACAGTTTCATGTTTCTCAAATAGTACGTATTTGCCTTTATAAAATAATTTTAAAACAATGTTTATAGCATAACTATTTTCATTGTTCTAATTTTTCCACAATGAACATAAATAACTTGGAATAAAAAATGAAGGAGTAAAGTGTACTTTTTCCCTTCTTATCATATGCCTCTTGGTTCAGTTCAGTCATTCAGTCGTGTCTGATTTTTGCGACCCCATGAACTGCAGCACGCCAGGCCTCCCTGTCCATCAGCAACTCCTGGAGTTCACCCAAACTCATGTCCATTGAGTCAGTGATGCCATCCAGCCATCTCACCCTCTGCTGTCCCCTTCTCCTGTTGCCCTCAATCTTTCCCAGCATCAGGTGGCCAAAGTACTGGAGTCTCAGTTTTAGTATCAGTCCTTCCAATGAACACTCAGGACTGATCTCCTTTAGGATGGACTGGTTGGATCTCCTTGCAGTCCAAGGGACTCTCAAGAGTCTTCTCCAGCACCACAGTTCAAAAGCATCAATTCTACACTCAGCTTTGTTTATGGTCCAACTCTCACATCCATACACAACCACTGGAAAAATCATAGCCTTGACTAGACGGACCTTTGTGGACAAAGTAATATCTCTGCTTTTGAATATGTGTCTAGGTTGGTCATAACTTTCCTTCCAAGGATCACGTATCTTTTAATTTCACGGCTGCAATCACCATCTGCAGTGATTTTGGAGCCCAAAAAAATAGTCTGACACTGTTTCCCCATCTATTTCCCATGAAGTGATGGGACCAGATGCCATGATCTTAGTTTTCTGAATGTTGAGCTTTAAGCCAACTTTTTCACTCTCCTCTTTTACTTTCTTCAAGAGGCTCTTTAGTTCTTCACTTTCTGTCATAAGGGTGGTGTCATCTGCATATCTGAGGTTATTGATATTTCTCCTGGCAATCTTGATCCCAACTTGTGCTTCTTCCAGCCCAGCGTTTCTCATGATGTACTCTGCATAGAAGTTAAATAAGCAGGGGGACAATATACAGCCTTGATGTACTCCTTTTCCTATTTGGAACCAGTCTGTTGTTCCATGTCCAGTTCTAACTGTTACTTCCTGACCTGTATAAGGTTTCTCAAGAGGCAGGTCAGGTGGTTTGGTATTCCCATCTCTTGAAGAATTTTCCACAGTTTATTGTGAGCCATACAGTCAAAGGCTTTGGCATAGTCAATAAAGAATAAATACATGTTTTTCTGGAACTCTCTTGCTTTTTCCATGATCCAGTGATGTTGGCAATTTGATCTCTGGTTCCTCTGCCTTTTTTAAAACCATCCTGAACATCTGGAAGTTCATGGTTCATGTATTGCTGAAGCCTGGCTTGGAGAATTTTAAGCATTACTTTACTAGTGTGTGAGATGAGTGCCATTGTGTCATAGTTAGAGCATTCTTTGGCATTGCCTTTCTTTGGGACTGGAATGAAAACTGACCTTTTCCAGTCCTGTGGCCACTGCTGAGTTTTCCAGATTTGCTGGCATATTGAGTGCAGCACTTTCACAGCATCATCTTTCAGGATTTGAAATATCTCAAGTGGATTCCATCACCTCCACTAGTTTTGTTTGTAGTGATGCTTCCTAAGGCCCACTTGACTTCACATTCCAGGATGTTTGCCTCTAGGTGAGTGATCACTCCATTGTTGATTATCTGTGTTGTGAAGATCTTTTTTTGTACAGTTCTTCTGTGTATTCTTGCCATCTCTTCTTAATATCTTAATATTTTAATATCTTCTGTTAGGTCCATACCATTTCTGTCCTTTATTTAGCATCATCTTTCAGGATTTGAAATATCTCAAGTGGATTCCATCACCTCCACTAGTTTTGTTTGTAGTGATGCTTCCTAAGGCCCACTTGACTTCACATTCCAGGATGTTTGCCTCTAGGTGAGTGATCACTCCATTGTTGATTATCTGTGTTGTGAAGATCTTTTTTTGTACAGTTCTTCTGTGTATTCTTGCCATCTCTTCTTAATATCTTAATATTTTAATATCTTCTGTTAGGTCCATACCATTTCTGTCCTTTATTTAGCCCATCATTGCATGAAATGTTCCCTTGATATCTCTAATTCTCTTGAAGAGATCTCTAGTCTTTCCCACTCTACTGTTTCCTCTATTTCTTTGCATTGATCACTTTGGTTAGCCTTATTTTAATGGTCATATTGATTGTGCATCTTAATAGTAAGCTGCCTTTTACCTTTTGAATGACAAAAATTCATATAATGGTATACTATACAGCTATTTTAAAAATCTACACATATTTTTGGCAAATAATTGTGAAAATATGTGAAAGAGCAAAGTGCTTAAAGGTATGAGCACTGTACTACATTTGTATAACAAAGAGGAGAGTTATTAATGCATGGGTATGCACAGAGTATTTCTGGAATTATGTAAAGAAAACTGATAACAGTAATTGCCTCTGGGAAAGAGCAAAGGAGAGAGATGGGAGGAAGGCTTATGTTTCACTTTATACCCTTTTGTGTTTGTGTTTAAGTCCTTTTCTATGTAATTTTTTTTAAGTTTTTCTTTTTAATTAGTAGATGCCTTGAAAGTTATTTTACATGATAATGGTATAAAATATTTAAATAAGTCAATAAAAGTATACGAGAAAAGGCAATCATAAGAGAAAACATATGCTCTGTTAGAAAACAGATGGTGGTTCTTGCTTTGGAACCTACTGAAAATTTCCAAACTTTAGGACACTTGAAATTTAATCACCTCTTCTTTGAAAGCTGCTTTTTATCTAATGTTCAATATTTTGTGGTCTGAAAACTGGAATGGAGATGAGAACTCTGGGTACTAATCTTCACCTCCCTGAGAGTACACCAAGAGATATCTGGAAGATCACATCTTGTCTTTCCTATTTTCTCCTATTAGAAAAGTTGGTAGATGAGTATTTTCTATCTAATGAAAGAGCTGTGGCAATCAACTAATCCTTATAAAGTGTTTGCAAAATAAATAAATTAAAAAACAAAAACACTAACAAAAACAAAAAACAAAATAAAGCTAAGTGCTGATCTGGGAGGGTGAGGGAAGGGAGAAAGACAATGATTTTTCTCAAAATGGCCTACCACTTCATGTTTGAAAATTTTAAACTCAAGTGCTGTTTAGAAGGGGGCTTTGGGGAAGCCCCCAAGCCCACTAAGTCCCAGAACCTGACAGAATTGACACACCCAATAAAATACTCACTATCATAATCAGAACACCAACCTGTTTCGCAAACACAAGGAGCAAAGCACCAGACTTCCATAGGCCTCAGTGAATTTCTGTAAAGCCCTCAGCCCCGCACCAGGCTCCGTGAATTTCTGTCTGGCTTCAGCAGCAGAGAACAGCTTTTCAGCAATCTGCTCAGGAAAGCCGATAAGGGAATCAATGTGGTCAACATTGTCAGAGATGAAGCCCAGGACAAGGCTGAAGAGGGATTTGGCAGAGTACCGAAGATTTCCCTCCCGGGTGTATGTGAAGATGAAATGATCAGTCTTCTCTTTCTGTGCAGTGTCATCTTCCCTGTTCATGCAAAGCTCCACAGAAAAGCCTTTGGGAAACAGTCTGAAAGGCCTTGGCTTCTGCAGGCTACTCCTAACGTCATCCAAGGCCAGATTGACCATGTGCAGTTGCCCATTTTCTCGCACGTAGATGGGCCCTGAGTCCAGATGGTTTTCTGAGTTGAGGTAGTAAGACATTGCCTTGGTTGTGACTGTAAAAGCAAGGTACAAGGGAAGAAAACCCAATTAAATGCCATTTGTAAAATGTAACTTGGCCGTGCTGTGACCAGAGCTTTATAAACCTACCAGGCAGGCCCTCTGGCTGCTTTGGGGAATCAAAGCTCACCAGTTGCCTATGAACCCTGGCACTGGAGGTTGCCTCTGTTTCCTTGACCTGGAACGCCCGTTCCTACTCTTCCCCTTTTCTTGTCTGTCTGGTGAACTCCTACTCATCTTTCAAAAACCAGCTCAAATCTCATTTCTAAAATTCACTCTAGGGTTTCCCTGGTGTTTCAGTGGTTAAGAAACCACCTAGCAAGGCAGGGGGCATGGTTTCAATCCCTGGTCTAGAAGATTCCACATGCCTCAGGGCAACAAACCCATGCACTGCAACTACTGAGCCCGCATATCTTACAGTCCATGCTTCTCAAGGGAGAAGCCACCACAGTGAGAAGCCTGAGCACCACAATGAGACAGTAGTCCTGGCTCGCCACAACTGGGGAAAAGTCCACTGAGCATCAAAGACCCAGCACAGCCAAAAATAAATAATAAATAAATAAAGTTCACTCTAAGAGAGTGATCATAGAAGTGGAAGACAGTCACTGGGCAAGGGAAGTCACGGTAGCACAGCTGACAGTAGCAAAAAACTGAAAAGGATCCCAGTGTCCAACAAGGGTGTTATTATATAAACGTTACATCCACACCATGCAATGTTATGCATCCATCAAAAGGATAAAAATTTTTACTGACTTGCAAGTCACAAATATTAATAGTAACATGTAGAATTTACTATTTGTATTTTAAAATGTTTTCACACAGAACAAAGGCTGGAAACTAATAACTCCCTTCCTTGCTACCTTGGCACCTTCCACACATTCCTTTATTACACTTGGCTTGCATTTCTGCTACTGATTTATTTCTAGGCGTGTCCTGCTGATTTGAGCTCCTTGAGAGGAGAGATCATGTTTAATTCATTCATCCTAACATAGTGCTTTGGCATGTAATGGTCCCTGAGTAGACAGTCATGGAACTAAAGTTTACTCTTTTACAAACTTTACACAGAACACAAGGAACACATTTTTCACATTTTTTTTTTTTTTGGATCCACAAAGACCTCCATCACAAGAACTAACTAAAAGCTATTAAGCTGAGATGCTAGATCCAAGGGCTAGAATAGTTAGCTCTCATTCCTTAATTTCTTCAGTTATCTGGCACTGCTGAGATAAGGCAAAATATCAAAAACAACAGGATATTTATGCAATCATGTGGATGACATTTTATGCCCAAGTACTAATTGGAATAAATATTTGCTTTCCTGAGGAACGGTGAGATTTCAAAATATTTGAGAAATTGCCACGCTAAATAAAATGAAGTATGATGATCACTGTTACAATTTTTAGGTAAAAATTTAATATAATACAGGTCAAATAGCTGCCATTATCTCTAAAAGACGGGTTGACTTTTAGAGTGAACCAACCCAGCTTTGTCTGCATTAATGCAGGGCTAGAATGTAGCTCTGAATTCACCCACTTAAAAGTGTCGATCAATCAAGTCAGTGATCAAAAATGCTGACAATGGGAAGATCAAACAGTGATCCTGTTGCAGGCATCAGTATGATCCATGTTTCTCCAGAGGATAATCATGCGTGTAAAAGTACACCAGAAAAGAGGGCCCTGCCATGCCACGCCCAACAGCCTCATTCTTTCCTGCTCACTTATGCTTTACTCTCTGGCCAAGCCATACTACCCAGGTTAAGCTGGCTGTGTTCTCTCGTCTCACTGGCCTTTGCACATCCTGCTCCCTTTGGCTGGAATATCCTTCTCAGCTTCCCTGACCTAGCTGATTCCTAGCTCTCACTAACAGCTAGCTCAACCACATCCCTCTTCTGGGAAAACTCCCTAACCCCTGCACTAGTGCACGTCTGTCTGGTTTTTCCAGAGCACCAACGTCTCTTTCTATATAGCACTTAGCACTGTGTACTGTCTGCTCACTTGTTAATATTTCCAAAGTTGTGAGCTCTTTGAGGGCAAGGCACTTGTTTGATTCCTCTCTTTCAGGACAACACAATGCCTAGTTGAGTAAGCCCTCAGTAGCTATTTGCTGAACCAAACGAGAGGAAGAGTGAGACCTCAGAAGAACAGACTTAGGGCTCTGAGCTGCAGGGCCTGCTGATACTGTTGCTAGGAGCCAGCTCCTCTTCCAGGCAACAGCTGCAGGCTCCTCCCCCAACTTGCCAGACCCTTTTGCAGGTGGTAGAAGCAAAGAGGATGATGGGAGTATATTGTTACTGGTACTACCAGGGAGAGGGGAAAAAAAGAATCTAAAAAACAGAAGAAAAAAAAAATCCTGTCACGGTGCCAACTCTCATAACCCATATTCTTGCCAGTATTCAGGGCCTCTGCTAAGGTGAAATTTTATTTATTCTAAGAATTTCTTCCAGGGGTAAGCACGTGGTTCCTTCAGTCTCACAGAGTTTAATCCTGATGAGGAGACAAAGCAGATCTCCTTTGGTTTTCTCCTCTGGACTCAAACATTCATAGTCCTTCTCTACCTGTAGACCTGGAAGTAGATACCAGGCACAGCCCCACGTAAGAATGACCTGATTTTAAAAGCGGAAAGACAAATTCTATGGAAGTTAACACAAGGAATCAGCACACTATAAAACCCCTGGCAATGAAACAGGGTCTGCTCATATGTAGCACCCCTAGCCATCACTCCTAATAGTGCCGCCCACAGATTCTAGGGTAAAACAAATGGATGAATGGAGGACCACTTCCGGCGAAAATCAGAAAACTGATTCCATCCAGCAGAGGGCACAAGAAGTCGGGGACCAAAGTGAAGATGCTAACCTAGGCTGTCAAAAATCCCAGCAGCTTCTGCTTCCACGGATTTTTTTTTTTTTCTTTTTTGGATCTTAGTTCCCTGATCAGGGACTGAACCTGCGCCCCTGCATTGGGAGTGCAGAGTCTTAACCACTGGACTGCCAGGGAAGTCTCACATGAATCATTTTCAAAACAGACATAGTTCTGGCTATGTTTTACCTTTACTTTTTTACTTAAATTACTCATGAAATGCTAGGTCTCTTTCTAAATGATGAAAAAATCAAATCATTCCTGAAGAGTAAAACCTACATCATTTGTCCAGAGATGCCAAGGGCTCTCTCTTCTACAACTATGGTACCTAAGGAACAGACCATGATCAGGTCTTTTGATTTTTACTACTAAATTTGTGCATCTTACTCCCAACAAGGAGCAAGCTTCCTAAGAGTTTGTGAGGTACCACAAAATGATCTAAGAATTATATTAATGTTTAAGCCTTTCAAAGTTAAGAACTGTAATGGCAAGAAAATTCCAAAGTTTCTGTAACTTGGCTCTGCTTGTTCCTGGCTATTATACAGAGTGGTCTATTATAAGGGAGCCCCTCAGGAGACAGAGCCTGTTCTATATCATGGCAAAAATCCTACACAAACTGGAAAATTAAAGTAATTAGTATGTGAAAGAATAACAATGTTCAGTGAAGGTCTGTATTAGCTATATTTCACGTTAGAGCAACAGAATAGAGCAACAAGGTAGCCTCTGATAGTTTTCCAGCCTGTCTCTGGAGAGGTGGTTTTGTAACCCATACAATCTCATAGAAAACTATCACAACAGTACATGTTCTAGTATTTGGTCACCACAAATGAGCCAAAGTTACCATGAACATGTCATTTCATCACATTAAAAATTCAGTTCTCTCCCGCCTCTTTGAATAAGAGGCAAGATAAAATAAGTAATAACTAAACATGACTTTTTAGAACTTGAGGCCAGTTCACCAAGCAAGAACCATGACTATCCAGTAGAGGGGACTGGAAAGATGGAGTCAGGGAAGCAGACTACAGGAGCCAATTAAAATTGTGAGCTGAGCCTACAGTTATGAAATTTGAAAAGAAAAAGAAGAAAACAAGTAACTTCAGTAGGTAAAGTAAGACAGCAATCTCTCAGAAATAGTAAGCCATAGTAAGACTATGATGATAATAATAGTCGGTGTGATAGCTCCCACTGAGTTGCCAAGCACTGTTAGGTACTATATTAAATGCAATTTTCAACAATCCTATGAGGTAAGGTTTGCCATTTAATAAAGGGCTCAGGGACTAAAAGTAACTTACTTAAGAAACAGAACTTAAGGGCCAGAATTCAATCTCAAAGCTGTATCATGCCAAAGCTCAAGCTCTTTCCACTGCATGATGCTGTCTCTCAAGAATAAAAATATGACATCAGCTTTAAGGATAAAAAAAATGTTAAAAATTAATCTCACCCACCTGTCTGAGCCCTCTGGTATTCACTGACTCAAGCTGGGGAGGGGGGTGGCTGAGAGAGGGCAGAGATAAAAAAAAACAGTGGCCATCTGAGCAAAGAGTTGGTGGGAACTGAGCCAGGACAGTAGCTGCACTGAGGCTTCCCCTCTCTCCTCTGCCAGGGCAGAGATTACCCATGTCCACACACCGGGAAAGCATCTGCCACTCCATGGCCTGCATCCCAAGGCGGCAGACACCCTCGGTTTACTTGAAAAGGCAGTATTCTTAAGCAAACGTCTAACATAAAAACATGAACGGCAACTAGTTCCAAACCACCAATGACCTTAGGTTTATTGTTCTGGATCACCACCATTGTTCAATTCTCAATTAATTTCTTTTGTTTTATAACTTGCACTTGCCCACCTGCCTTCTCTCCTATACCTAGCTCCTTATTTGCCTCTTAGGAGAGGCCAATCTCTCCTACATCCTTACATCTGACAGTTTTTCTACCTGCCAACTGTAGAGCTTCTCACACAAAATCCAATCTCTGCACCAAAAATCCTAATCCTCTCCTTTCACCCACTCCCAACTCTCCTGCCCTCAACTCTCAAGCCTCACGCCCTTCCAATCTTTCCATGATCCTTCTGAATGTGGCTCCCGGTGGGCCAGATCCAATCACACCTTCACCTGGCTCTCCCTTCTTCCACCGCACCATTCCACCCCCACCCTTCCTAACCCCCTGCTCTCTTTCTCTGTCCTTTATCCTGTAGTCTTCCCTTCCTCCCACTCTCTGAGATTCCCTCTCCTGGGACTCCAAACTCTCCATCTTTTCCCTCCTCTTCTGCCCTCAACCTTCAAAACCTCCTTCTTCACGACTCAGTGTCCAACTTCACAGTCCACAGCCCCAACTTTTCTCCCCTGCCCCCAAACCCCATCCTCTCTCTTATTCCAATCCTAGATCCTTTACTCCTAGCACTTCTCAAATCCCCTTCCCTCTCCCCCTCCCCAGTACTGCAATTCTCCATTTCTCACTAAATTCTCAGGCGTGACCCTCCCCAAGTGCACCCAAGC
>SJXQ01003250.1:0-10994 GCA_006408695.1 Aepyceros melampus
TTGCTTTTGTGTGAGGGAAGGTAACCTTTTGTTCTATGTAAGCATTTAACTGATGGGATGAGCTTTTAGCCCATGGCCAATCCCTGGTCCAGCCCTATGTGATCACAGTTTGTAGAGATGGTTTTTTTACTTAGAACATGAAACATACACCATAGCAAAACATCTAGGAACTAAAATTATTGCTACTTTTCTGAATCATTAAGGATTCTTTCACCATGAAATCAAACTGAATAGCTCAGAATCCATAGATGATGATGAATGATCATTACAATGATAATGGTGGTTATAATGATGATAATGTGACAGTTATCACTAAAATTTCTCTTTGTGTGTTTTATTTACTCATTTAATCTCCAAAACTACTCTACCAAGAAAGAAGTAGTATTAACAAATTCCAAGGACGTGGAAAATAAGCAGAGTTTAAATAGGTTGCCTTACTCTTCAAAATTAGTAAGTATTGAAGAAGGCAAAACAGTAATGTAATCAGAAGCCTAGTTCTAGAAAGTGCTTTAGCTTTGATGAATAGACTCAATGGACCATGATAATTTCTTTGGTGTTTTCCCCAAAAGTACTTCAGAAGTTGCCCAAGGATTATTTTTTAGGAAGCACACCACTTTGAATTCAAGAAGGGATTACATCCTGAAGAGAGAGAGGGAGTTGTTGGGAGTCCCAGAGCTGAAGGCTGAGAATCCAGAAGTCTCCTGCTTCTGAGATTGTGCTGAGTGGCTTTCACCATTCACTTAAGATGAAACATTTCAAACTCAGACTGTAGTGACCACTAGCTTAACCATAAGGGTGATGAGTTTGGGATTTCCTTTCTTTTATGAAAGTGTTCATTTTCTTACTTTTGCTGGAAAAGTGTATAAGAACTCCCATCTTTCTTACTCAGCACTATAAATTGCTCATTTGTTGACACTGCATGTGTATCTTTGAGAAGTTATAGCTTTAAAAGAAATATAGTTTCAAAGTTTTTGTTCTTCTGCAACCAAATAATTATGCTTGAGCAACATCTCCCTTCAGGTGATAGAAGTTTCCATCAACTCATGTTTCCAAAACTATAAAATCACTATCTCCATCACTTATTTCATAGCTAGGTTAATCACACAACAATACATGTAATACCTTCATATTACTATAGATAGTGTGTCGAGTTGGACTGTGAAGAAGGCTGAGCACAGAAGAATTGATGCTTTTGAACTGTGGTGTTGGAGAAGACTCTTGAGAGTCCCTTGGACTGCAAGGAGATCCAACCAGTCCCTTCTGAAGGAGATCAACCCTGGGTTTTCTTTGGAAGGAATGATGCTGAAGCTGAAGCTCCAGTACTTTGGCCACCTTATGCGAAGAGTTGACCGAGCGACTGAACTGAACTGAACTGAACTGTGTGTCAGTGAGATCTGGCAATATTGATACCATCCAATATATCTGATGAATCTGATAAAATGTCTTTAGCTAGGTTAATCACACAACAATACATGTAATACCTTCATATTACTATAGATAGTGTGTCGAGTTGGACTGTGAAGAAGGCTGAGCACAGAAGAATTGATGCTTTTGAACTGTGGTGTTGGAGAAGACTCTTGAGAGTCCCTTGGACTGCAAGGAGATCCAACCAGTCCCTTCTGAAGGAGATCAACCCTGGGTTTTCTTTGGAAGGAATGATGCTGAAGCTGAAGCTCCAGTACTTTGGCCACCTTATGCGAAGAGTTGACCGAGCGACTGAACTGAACTGAACTGAACTGTGTGTCAGTGAGATCTGGCAATATTGATACCATCCAATATATCTGATGAATCTGATAAATGTCTTTATTTTGCTAGCTTTGAAAATGTTAGCTGACTGAAAGATGACTTTTCACAGGAGTCAGAAGGAAAATAACTCAAGTTCTCATATATCAATTAATGACTAATTACAATATTATATGGTTTTAAATAATCACAAAAAATTCTACACAGCAGAGCTAGAGTACCTGGTGTTCTGTAGCTGAATGAATCACTAACTTTGTCCATATCTTTGCTGTTTGGTGAGTAAGTAACTAAGGAAGGGTAGAAGCTTCCATAGGGATCCGTGAGGGTCTTGGAGAGCAATGTTCCTGGTCATTGGGCTTCATCTTTGCTCCTTACATCTTCTTTCTTGTGTTTGGACTCTGAGTAGCAGCTCCAGCTCCTTCAGTTTCATTGTAACCACTACTGTTTTTGAACAAGGTCCTTCCTTTCCTGAATTTCCTATGGAACACAAATGATTCTCATAGATTCTATCTCCCAGTTCCTAATGTAAGTATAGTAACTATGGAGAGTTTCTAAGATTTTCGCTCTATTGGTTACGATGGGAATCCGATGGGGAGTAAAACAGGGCCAGTTTTACCTGCTCACCATACACGCTAACACATGTTTGCCCTCAGCAGTGGAAATAGGCACGTACAGATAAGGAACTGAGAGCAAGAAAACGTGGTGATTGCAGCAAATGAACTGTTCCCTCTACGTCGAGTGCATTACTTAGGCACATAGAGAGCTTTCTTCTGCTTCCTATTATGTGTCTCTAATGGGCCAGGCTGGTTTTGAATGTTGGCACAGGCTGTCCATTTCTGCTACCAAATTAAGAGCTACAGAAGGATTAAACGCAAGGTTCATTAGGATGAAAATTATACTTTTCCCAAAAGTCTCAGACGGAAGTTCCACTTCAGTTCCATAGTCTTTGTTCTTAGTCCAGGGTCAAAGACAAATTCTTACAAGCAATAGGCTTATCTAAAATATGGGGCAGAATCATATGGGCAGGGAGAGGAGTGATTCAAGAGGGATGGGAAGAGATGTGCTGGGAGAACTGCAGTGACTTTAAAGGAAAAACTCTCTTAGCTCGTAATCATGTAGATAAATGTCAGCTTTGCTTTCTTTTAGTTGTTCTCTCAGAACTTTTACAAGGTTGTCCCAGTCTAAGAGTTCAAATCAGACCATAAGTATCACTAAGGACACGGTGTGTGCTAAATCATTTCACTTGTGTCTGACTCTTTGTGACCCTATGGACTATAGCCCACTAGGCTCCTGTGTCCCTGGGATTCTCCAGGCTGAAATACTGGAGTGGGTTGCCATGCCCTCCTCCAGGGGATCTTTCTGATCCAGGGATTGAACCCAGAATTCTTATGTCCCTCTTGCATTGGCAGGCAGATTCTTTACCACTAGTGCCACATGAGAAACCCCGAAGGATATGGCTTTGATTTTGAATCAGGAGAAGCCACTGAAACAATTTAAGCAGAGAAATGTCAAGATCTAATTTATGCTCAGTAACCTCGCTCTGGCTATAGAGAGGCAATTTAAAAGAGCCAAAAGGAGAAGTAGGAAGATGAGTGGGGAGCTGTGGCAATAGTCTTGGTGAAAGCTCCTGGCCAGCACATTGGAAGATGATTTAAGTAGAACTCAGACATACATGAGACTTTGCCTCAGTCGCTGAGCCAGGCTCAGTCCGATTAGAGACTCCTCCCTAGGCTGCAGTAACAGACCACTCCCTTTTCTGGTCAGTTTTTGGGCAATTTGCCTCTGAAAATAACTTCTTGAGAAATTTCTATTTTTTAAACAGAAAGAGAACAGAAAAGAAGAATTTGGCACACTTGTGGGCAAAAGTAATAGGAGGATAGTCTTTCATCATAAAAATAATTACCTCAAATCAAAGACATGAAAGTGCTGGCTGGCTCTCATAAATGTGTTTTGTATCATGTAAATCACGTTAAATTTGAACGTGAGAAATGACATTTCAGTGGGAAGGTTATATTTAATTTCCACCAAATTAATTAATTTTCTCTCAGCACTAGGCAAGGGTCACCTCAACCTATGATCTAATGTAAGAAGCATGAGCAGGTCAGTGTATATATGAAATGCATTCGGTGAGGTGCTGTCTCCTATGTCTGTAGGTATCTTAGTTATATTAGGCTGACATTATTTAATAGCAGACATTATAGAGCTAATTCTGCATCTGCTTTTTGATTATTAGAAAATTGGTGGATTCCATCTAGGGAAATGAATTTCTGACAATTTTTTCCAACCCTGCAAAGCTTTAAAGACTAGTGCAAAAAGCATTTTTACTGTTACATTCATTATGAGATATTAAAGGACTCAGTTCCAGAATTACATTTTCTCTGGGTATTCTTCATCATCTTTATGATAAGCCTTTTGGCCTTTTTAAAAAAAATGTAAAGTAAAAGCTGAAGCAACTTCAGCAACTTCTAGGGACCTATCTTGTGTTTTAGAGAAGAAAGATCTGTATGATTCCTTTTATATGCCTCTTCTATATCTGTCTTTAGAGTCAATCCAGCTCATTATGTATATTCACTCATTCATTGTATAATTATTAAGCCCCTATTTTGTGCAGGAGCTCTAATAGGTGCTGTGCAACTATTAATGACAAAATGGATTTAATTCTTGCATACCTGGAATTTTCAAGATTATTTGATTATTATAAAAAGCATCTTCACTGCTATACTCATTATGGAATATTAAAAGACTAAGTTCCAGGATTAACTAAACATAATACAGTGTTATGTGATATGTACAATAAAAATTCAGAGAGTGCTTTGGGTCTTTGAGGGGGTGGGAACTAATTCTGCCTGAGACAAAGGTCTTTACAATGAAAGTGATTTTGAATAGACTCTTAAGGGTGTCCTAGGTATGTGGATGAGGGAGTTGGGGTGGGATTGGATGTCACCTGTATGGCCATACATGGCACATAGAAAAGTTTTGCTTGTTTTTTTTTCATTAACAGAAAAAGAAGAAACAAATTTGTGAACTCAAATAAAACACTTCTTCTTATCTATAGCTTATGGTGAATGATGTCAGATTTGTGATCTCCGAAGAAGAAGATTGAGATTCAGGACCAGGGACAGACCTTGATCACTCAAGAGCTTTTCAGTAGCAGAATTTTATTAAAGTAAGAAAAGGGACAGAGAAAGCTTCTGACATAGACATCAGAAGGGGGACAGAGAATGTCCCCCTAGCTAGTCTTATCAAGGCCTTAAATACTTTTTTCAGACACACTTCCACAACATACATCTTAAATTAACAAGATTAGAATGAACAATAGAAAGATCTTACCAGACCCACTCCCATAATATACCTTTGAAGATGACAGGATTAGTCAGAAGGTTCTTGTTAAGGAGAAACATGTTCTTGAGCAAGATACATTGTTATATTGACTCAGCTCAGTTCAGTCCAGTTCAGTCACTCAGTCATGTCCGACTCTTTGCGAGCCACTGGACTGCAGCACACCAGGCCTCCCTGTCCATCACCAACTCCCGGAATTTACCCAAACTCATGTCATTGAGTTGGTGATGCCATCCAACCATCTCATCTTCTGTCATCTCTTTCTTCTCCTACCCTCAATCTTTGCCAGCATCAGGGTCTTTTCAAATGGGTCGGCTCTTCGCATCAGGTGGCCAAAGTGTTGGAGTTTCAGCTTTAACATCAGTCCTTCCATTGAACACCAGGACTGATCTCCTTCAGGATGGACTGGTAGAATTGAAAGGTTGGAGGATTTCTCTGAGGTCAGATCATCAGGATTCCCCTGCTGTAAGGCTGAGCCTTGATTGAACCTCATCCACCATCTTGGCTGTGGAACTCCGAGGCTGCTGTGGAGAATAGGGGAGAGGTTGCCCTAGCAGCTGCTGAGGCTTTCTTTGTCTTTAGGACACCTTCATTTCCCCTTCTCCACATTGGCCCTGACTTCCACTCCGAGAAGACATTACTTTTGGAGGATCAGAAAGAGGGCATTTGGTACCTCGAAACATACTCACCAGCAATTTGTAACAAGGCTGTGCAGTAAGGGAGCAGCTAAGAAGAGACACCCCACGTCCAAGGTCAATAGTGGCAGCCGTGACTCAGTTCAGTTCAGTTCAGTTCAGTTCAACGCTCAGTCATGTCCAACTCATTGCGACTCCATGGACTGCAGCATACCAGGCCTCCCTGTCCATCACCAACTCCCGGAATTTACTCAAACTCATGTGCATTGAGTCAGTGATGCCATCCAAAGATCTCAACTTCTGTCATCCCCTTCTCTTCCTGCCTTCAATCTTTCCCACCATTAGGGTCTTTTCAAATGAATCAGCTCTTCTCATCAGGTGGCCAAAGTACTGGAGTTTCAGCTTCAACATCAGTCCTTCCAATGAACACCCAGGACTGATCTCCTTTAGGATGGACTGGTTGGATATCCTTGCAGTCCAAGGAACTCTCAAGAGTCTTCTCCAACATAGATGGAGAAGCATCAGTTCTTTGGCACTTGGCTTTCTTTATAGTCCAACTCTCACATCCATACATGACTATTAGAAAAACCATAGCCTTGACTAGACGGAACTTTGTTGGCAAAGTAATGTCTCTGCTTTTGAATATGCTATCTAGGTTGGTCATAACTTTTCTTCCAAGGAGTAAATGTCTTTTAATTTCATGGCTGCCGTCACCATCTGCAGTGATTTTGGAGCCCCCAAAAATAAAGTCAGCCACTGTTTGTACTGTTTGTCCATCTATTTGCCATGAAGTTGGACTGGATGCCATGATCTTAGTTTTCTGAATGTTGAGTTTTAAGCCAACTTTTTCACTCTCCTCTTTCACTGTCATCAAGAGGCTCTTTAGTTCTTCTTCACTTTCTGCCATAAAGGTGGTGTCATCTGCATATCTGAGATTATTGGTATTTCTCCCAGCAATCTTAATTCCAGCTTGTGCTTCATCCATCCCAGCATTTCTCATGATGTACTCTGCATATAAGTTAAATAAGCAGGGTGACAATACACAGCCTTGACGTCCTCCTTTTCCTATTTGGAACCAGTCTGTTGTTCCATGTCCAGTTCTAACTGTCGCTTCCTGACCTGCATACAGATTTCTCAAGAGGGAGGTCAGGTGGTCTGGTACTCCCATCTCTCTCAGAATTTTCCACAGTTACTGTGTTATATTGACTAAGACAAAGCAATGTAGAAAAGAACATTTGTCCTTTTCTTCTTGAGAGCCCCACACCCCTTTCTCCTCCTCGGAAAGCCTGGACTTCTTCTTGCCCTAGCTAGGAATTGACTCTCTCAGTATTATTGAGGAAGTCAAGGCATAGCTCCTTCAGAGGGTGAGCACCCCATATCCATCTCCGCCACTTTGTTTTGCAACACCCTCACCAGTCTTTGCTTCATGAGGCTTCCTCTGAACATCCAAGTCAAAAAGTAAAATTTCCTTCCTCTCAACTTCTGAGCAGTCACATTTATTGAATGTAAATATTTTGCTCATAGGTTCCTGATATAAAGCATCATTGCAGCATCCCCTAACAGCAAACAGAAGTCCTTATACCTAATAATCGCATTATCACTATCATCTTTGTGCCAGATACTGTGCAATTTTCACTTCAAAAATCATCATCTTTAATTCTCAGGTATCCTGTGAGGTACTCAGTATTATCCCTAACCTCATTTTATAGATCCAGAATCTAAAGCTCTGTTCAGGGAATAACTTGCGTTATTGAGTTAGAGCAGGCTCATGACCATTAGCACACCACCGGTAGCCTGGGACCCTTAGCAGGAAAACCCTTAGCATGGTGGTTAGAGGTCTTGATCCCTGAGGTGACAGATGTACTGCAACCTCTCACCTCCAGGCCCTGCATCCTAGGGGCTGATGGGTGAGCTGGGGGCTCAGGGACAGGCTGTGTTCTGCAGATCTCCAGAGGCTTTGCTACAGTTGCCCACTGGCCAGGAAACAAAGTACTTAATTGTGTGATTTCTGATTCAAATATTTTGTATATTTATATTATTTTTTAAAATAACTTTTTGATTGATTCACATTCTCTTAACATCTACTCACCTTTAACATGTACTTAACATGCATTTACCACAAACTTTTCTTTTTAATCTTAATCTCTCAAAAAAGAATAATATATTTTGCCATCCTTCTTTCAGCCTTCAGTGAAAAACCCAAATCCAAAAAAGTCTAGTAGCTGGCAGTTGTAAGCTACTACATTTCACACTCAGTTGCTAAATTATTCAAGCAGGAGTCATTTGTCTACCTTATATATACTTTAAATTAGACTAAAGTATATGGTAGATTTATTAGCTAGTATTTACTAGTAACATCACACTCATTTGTTTGAAATATTATTAAAAAATAATCCTTAATTAGATTAAATAAAAGTGTCTATCTAGTATTCATGCACTGGAGGAAGCATATTTACAGCTCATTGCCATACCATAAAAAACATTATGTTGATTCCCATTGACCAATGTTTGCTATTTTATTTCAAAACAGGCACAATGCAGAGCATTCAATGACACTTTTGTTTCCAAATATGAGCTTTTAAATGGTCAAACCATTAGGAGAAACTGGGTAAAGGATACACAGGATCTCTCTGTACTGTTACTTACAATTGCTTGTGGAACTATAATTATCTCAAAAAATGTTTTAAAAAAACAGCTGACATTCTTCACTGCTATACATAATACCCCCATCCATAGTTTTTTCTTTTTCTGCTTCTGAGAGTGAATAGAAAAAAATAATAATTTCAGAAGTGTGTTGACCAGAAAGAGTCTTTGCTTTTTTTCTGAGATCTTCACCAAATTCCAACATCATAGAAGCCACCACATCTTCAGAGGACATCTCTGAAATGCTGCAGTACTCAAAAAAAAAAAAAATATAGTATCTGCTACTATAAAACTCTTAGAAGACCTTAGAAGAAATGAAGTAGCCTTCACAGTCAATGAAAGAGTCTAAAATGCAGTACTTAGGTGCTGTCTCAAATATGAGAGAATAATCTTGGTTCATTTCCAAGGCAAACCATTCAATATCACAGTAATCCAAGTCTATGCCTCAATCACTAATGCCAAAGAAACTGAAATTGAATGGTTCTATGAAGACCTACAAGTCCTAGAACTAGCACCAAGAAAAGATGTTCTTTTCATCATAGGGGATTGGAATGCAAAAGTAGAAAGTCAAGAGATACCTGGAGTAACAGAAAGTTTGGCCTTGGAGCAGAAAGTGAAGCAGGGGAAAGCTAACCGAGTTTTGTCAGGAGAACACACTGGGCATAGCAAACATCGTCTTCCAACAACACAAGAGACAGCTGTACACATGAACATCACCAGATAGTCAGTATTGAAATCAGATTGATTATATTCTTTGCAGCCAAAGACGAAGATGCTCTATATAGTCAGCAAAAACAAGACTGGGAGATGACTGTCGCTCAGATCATGAACACCTTATTGCCAAATTCAGACTTACGTTAGTAGGAAAACCACTAGACCATTCAGGTATGACCTAAATCAAACCCTTTATGACTGATGTTGAAGCTGAAACTCCAATACTTTGGCCACCTGATGCAAAGAGCTGACTCATTTGAAAAGACTCTAATGCTGGGAAAGACTGAAGGCAGGAGGAGAAGGGGATGACAGAGGATGAGATGGTTGGACTGACTCAATGGACATGAGTTTGGGTAATCTGTGGGAGTTGGCGATGGACATGGAGGCCTGGTATGCTGCAGTTCATGGGGTCGCAAAGAGTCAGACATGACTGAGCGACTGAACTGAACTGAACTGAAAACCCCTTATGATTATATAGTGGAGGTGACAAATAGATTCAAGGGATTAGATCTGGTAGACAGAGTGCTTGAAGAATGAAGGATAGATGTTTATAACATTCTATAAGAGGTGGTGACCAAAACCATCCCCAAGAAAAAGAAATGCAATAAGGTAAAATGATTGTCTGAAGAGGCCTTAGAAAAGCTGAGAAAAGAAAAGAAGCAGAAGGTAAAGGAGAAAGGGAAAGATATACCCAACTGAATGCAGAGTTCCAGAGAAGAGCAAGGAGAGATAAGAAAGCCTTCTTAAGTGAACAATGCAAAGAAATAGAGGAAAATAATCAAATGGGAAGACTAGAGATCTCTTCAAGAAAATTGGAGATATCAAGGGAAAATTTCTTGCAAAGATGTAGACAATAAAGGACAGAAATGGAAAGGACCTAACAGAAGCAGATGAAATTAGAAGTGGCAAGAATATGCAGAACTATATTAAAAAGTTCTTAATGACCCAAATAACCACAATGGTGTGTTTTTTCAAATAGTCATGTACAGCTGTGAAAGTTGGACCATAAAGAAGGCTGAGCATCAAAGAATTGATGCTTTTGAACTGTGGTGCTGGAGAAGACTCTTGAAAGTCACTTGGACAGCAAGGAGATCAAAACAGTCAATCCTAAAGGAAATCAGTCCTGAATATTCATTGGAAGGACTGATGCTGAAGCCGAAGCTCCAATACTTTGGCCACCTGATGCAAAGAGCTGACTCATTAGAAAAGATTCTGATGCTGGGAAACATTGAGGGCAGGGAAGAAGGGGGAACAGAGGATGACATGGTTGGATGGCATCACTGACTCAATGGACATGAGTTTGGGAAAACTGTGAGAAATAGTGAAGGACAGGGACATTTGGCATGCTTCAGTTTATGGGATTGCAAAGAGTCAGACAAGACTTAGTGACTAAACAACACTATAAAACTCAGGGACAAAGATATAATATTTTGATTTGACATATTGGGTAGTTTCCATGATATTTCTGTATTGGGGCCAGTAGGTTGGTTTTGCTCATGTGGTCCAGAAAAATAGAAAAGTGCAGTATAGCCTCATGGTTAAGTGTGTAGTCTCTGGAGTCAGGGTGTTGACTTGAAACCTTGTTCTGCCACTTCCTATCTATGTGACCACGGACACGTTTATTAATCCTATTTTGCCTTTGTTGTCTATTTTAAAATAGAATTAGCTGTAGTGCTCACTGCTTAGAATTCCTGAGATAATTGAATTACAGAATACATATGTCTGATCTTCAATGAGCTCTCAGTGTAGGGGTACTGAGGTTATGATTCTACTACCTCAAAATATTTAGTCAAGAGAAACAGCTGAAGTTAGATGCTTTCTACTTTCAAGATCTGTAATATCTAATTCCTAAGACAGTCCTGACCAGGTGGTGGAGTTCATCAGCAGCCTCTCCCCTCCAGGTCATGCCTGCCTTTGATC